>PVJX010020712.1:0-32896 GCA_004027295.1 Dolichotis patagonum
AGTCTAGGAATGAGTTAGTGTGAATTATTTCCCTTTTAGTTTCATTATGGAGTTTGAGGAGTATTGGTGATAAATCTCTAAATTTCTTGTAGAATTCTGTCATGAATCCATCAGAACCTGGGCTTTTTTTGTTGGTAAGGTATCTGCATTTTCATTTAATTGGTAGATATTGTTTAATTTCTTCCTTAATTTCATATGTGATATGTTTTCAATTTCATATTGGGTTATTCAAAATTTTTATATTTTCTTGATTCAGCTTTGGTAATTCATATGTTTCTAGGAACCTGTCTATTTCTTCTGTTTTCCAGCCTACGACAGTAAAGATTTTCCAAGTGGGTATTGATGACATCTGAAAAATCCACAGGATCTTTACTTATTTCACCCTTTTTATTCCTCATTGCATCAATTTGAATTTTATCTTTCCTTTTCTTGATAAGTTTGGCTAGTGTTTATCAATTTAGTCTGTTTCAAAGAACCAACTCTTCAATTCATAATTCTTTGTATTATTTTCTTAGTCTCAGTTGCTTTAATTTGTGCTTTAATTATTCTAATTTCCTCCCTTCTGTGAACTTTGGTCTTGACTTGCCCTTCTTTTTTTGAGAAAGTTGTGGTATAGCATTAAGTTATTTATTTGTGCTTGTTCTGTATCCATGATTATTAATTACTATAAATATCTCTCTTAGGACTATTTTCATTGCATCCTTCAGGTTCCCCTATGATGTATCAGATTTTCATTTAATTGATAGATATTGTTTAGTTTCTTCCTTAATTTTATAAGTGATCCCTTGGGTGTTCAGTAGAGTGTTATTTATTTCCATGTGTTTATGAAGGTTTTGAAGTTTCTTTTGCCATTAATTTCCAATTGCAGTTCACTGTGGTAGATAATATACATAAGATCATTTGAATTCCTTTGCATTTACTTAAGCATATTCTATGGGTTAATATATAGTCTCTTTTAGAAAATGTTTCATGTACAGCTGAGAAGAATATGTATTATGATGTTGGTTGGAACATTATAAGTATCTACTAAATCCATTTGTTCCCAGATTTAATTCAGTTCTGTTATATATTTGCTGACTTTTTGTCTAGTTCAGCTGTCTCTTTATAATAATGGGGTGTAAAGATCCCCTATTAAAACTGTTATTTTTTATTTGATTTTTTCATGTCTATTAATATTTGTCTTATTTACTTGCATGTTCCCATGTTTGGTGCATGTATATTTATGATTGTTATCTCATCTTCTTGAATTTTTCCCCTAAAAAGTACATAGTGACATTCTTTATCTCTTTTGATTATTTTTGATTTGAAAGTTCACACTATCTGCAAACAAAATAACTATCCCTGCTGTTTGGGGGCGTTCCTGTCACAGAATATTTTTTCCATCTTTGACTTTCAGTCTATGTTTTTCTTTTTGAGTTAAATGTGTTTCTTGTATACAGCATATTGTTGGCTCTTGTTTCTTGATCTATTCTGTCAATCTATCTCTTTTAATTCATGCATTGTGGCCACTTACATTGATGGTTATAACTGATATGTATTGGCTTATCTTTGTCATGTTGTTTTCCTGTTGTTGGTTCCCTGCTTTACGCCTCTGTTTGTTTGCCCTGCCTGTTGGTTTTGTTCCATTGTTGTGCTGGTTATGATGGTCCTTTTTATCTGTATCTAGAATATCTTTAAGTACTCTTTAATGGGTTGGTTGGTTGACTTGAATTTCTACCACTGTTCTTTTTTGTGGAAGTATATTATTTCACCATTAATTTTGAAAATAAGTTTGAAGGTACATCAATCTGTGTTGGAAGTTGTTTTTTTCTAGGCTTGAAATACTTAACTCCAAGCTCTTCTTGACCAGGGGGTTATGTTGAAAAGTTGGCTTTCCTAGATAGGTGATCTATGTGTTTTCCCTAATATTCTGATTTTATGCTGAATAATTTGGATTTTGATTATTATATGTATGGGTATAGATTTATTTTGGTTATGGTCGTTTGGAGTTCTACATGCCTCACTTATTGATATGTCAGATTCTGTTATGATTTTGAAATTTTCTGCTATTACTTCTGCAAATAGATATTTTAAATGACATCTACATTCACTTGTGCAGTTTCATCAACACCTATCAATCTTATATTATTTTTCTGTGAATTATCTTGGAGCTGTTAACTTGTCATTACCTGTGTGATTTTTAAGAGTCCTTTACTTTTGTGATTGCTAGCCATGATCCTAACTTCATGGTCTGATATCTGTTTTCAGTTTCATTCAAGCAGTTTTGCCAGGTTTCAATGGAAATTTAATTTTATGCATACCTCTTTGAACCTGTTTCATGCACTATATTTCTTCCCTATATTACTTCATGCAAGTTTTCCATCATTTTCCCATCTCCCTGTACTTTTTTATGTAGGTCTTCTCTAGCTATGCTGAGCAGTTGCTTCATTAAGGTTGTCATTTTTTTTTAATCTGAGAGTTTAATTCTGCTCTGATTTCCTCTATAGCCTCATGGTTTCTTTCTTTACTTTACTTACTACCTTTTCAGAAATTTCTAGTTGTGACTTCCGATATATCTTCTTTGCCTATGTCTCCTGTACTTGTTTCAGAACATTTCAGATTACATTTTCCTTTTTCATTTTGTTGTTTTCACCTGTTGGTTACTGGTGCCATCTTTTCAATCCTGCTAGTCTCAAATTTCTGTCATGTGTGTTTTACAGTTCTCCTGCATTGTTGGGATTCACCCAGCTACTGGGTCCTACCGTGTATGGAGAAGGGACGATCCGATCCCCTGAATTCCTTTGGTGAGGCTGCTCGGTGAGTTCTGGATTCTTCTTGGGCTGACTAGCCTAGGAGAATTGAAATCAACCTACCTTTAGCTCATCATTACTGTGACTTCAGACTGTTCCAGTAGTGTTTCTATTTTTAATTAATTAATTAATTAATTTGCTTCAATTTCATTTTCTTGTATTAAAATATTCAGAGATTTTATCATGAATATTCTTAGTTCAGTTTTGGTAACTTATATGTATGTAATAATTATCTGTTTCTTCTAATATAGCCAGTTTACATCAGTTAAAGTAATTATTAGTAGAATGTGTTTCAGCAGTGTCCTTTGTGATTTCAGCTTTTCCATTTCTAAATTCATCAGTGAGTCCTTTCTTTCCTTGTTTTCTTAGTTTTGCTAAAGATTTATCAATTTTATTTTTTCAGTGAATCATCTCTTCAAGTTATTATGATTTTTATTGTTAAATTCATAAGTTTTTTCCTTAAATATTTATAATTTTTTTCATTTGCTTTTGTTTTGGTGGTTCTGGTTTTTATAAAACTGAAAATCATCGTTAGGGTATTCATATTTGGAAAACCTGAATCTTGCAATGAGGGCATTCAGAACTACAACTGTGCCTGTTAAGGCTACATTTATCATGCCCTCTACCTATCGGTATGCTGTGCTGTGGTTAGAATTTAATTCAAGAAACTTGTAATTTCTTCATTGATCTCTTCAGTGATCCACTGATTATTCAAGGATGTATTTAATCATCATATGCTGATGAAATTTCTGTTATTTCTTTGGAAATTAATTTATAACTTCACTAGTACCTGATGGTATATATATTTAAATATATATATATATATATATATAATGATTTTGATTATTCTGTATTTGCCCAAGCCAATTTTATATGCAAGCATGTGGTGTCGTTTGGAAATAGTTTTGTGTGTTGCTAAGAAAACTGTATTCTGTTACGGTATAGAGTATTTTGTAGGCATGACATAAGCCATTTAATCAAAGGTGTGGTTTTTCTCAGGTATTTCTTTGTTGACTGTCAGTCTAGTTGACCTATCTATTTGCAATAGTGGAGTACTGAAGCCCATCGCTATGATTGTGATGGTATTTTCCTGATCAGTTACGCTCACTGATGTTTGTTTTGTGATGTTTGATATGCCATCCTTAAGGGCATATATGTTTACAATTGGTGTCTCTTCCTGCTGAATTCTTCCCTTATCCTGTATGTAGGATACAATTTTTTCTTCTGATCAATTTTTTCTTGACGTCTACTTTGTCTGAACATAGAATTGCTATTTATGCTTCTTTTCAGTATGTCATTGAATGGAATATTCTTTTCAGCTTTTACTTATGAATTTTCAGGAATTGTGGGGGGTATTAAATATATTTCTTGTATACATCAGCAAAATATCACTTATTTTTAGCAATCTGTCAATCTATGTCTTTTGGCAGAGGAATTTAAGACTGTTTACATTGAGATTTAAGATTAAAAGTGTTGTCTTCCTTACTTTTCTCATTGTGAAGATGAAATACTAGACACCCAAAAGTAGAGGAGGAAAGGTTTATGTTGGCTTATACTTTGTAGAAGCTTCAGGTTATTCTTGGTTGGCTCTAAAGCAATGGCATGATGGAGAAGAAAATTTTATGGCAGGCAGAAGGCAGCAAGTCAGCAAGCAGTGAAGCAGTAAGCAACACTAGCAGGTCTCTTCCTGTCCTTTTTATTTTATCTAGGCTACTCACACTAGGGTGTGTAGCACTCACACCTAGGGTGCTAAATCCTTAGTCTTATCATCCTAGCACATCCTTAATCCTAGCATCACACACTCTAGATCCAGCCACCTCCAAAGTGTCACACCTATAATTGCCTGAAGTTTGGGGGTATATCTAGACAAAAGCCATAGTAAGCATTGACCTACACCTGTCATTGCAATGTTTTTTGTTGCTGCTTCCTGTGTTTTCCTTATTTGCTTAGCTGTTCATCCTACTTGATGTATTCATTCCATGAAATGTTATGGGGATTATTGGTGGTGTTATCACTGTCTAGGATACCCCTGATTACTTTTAAAGTGTTGGTTTGGTGATCATGAATTCCTTAAAAATTTATATTTTGTCATGATATATCCTTATTTCTCCATGAATTTTGAAAAATAATTTTGCTGGATATATAAATCCGGATTGAAAGTTCTTTTCCTTTCTTGCTTGAAACACTTTAATCCAATCTCTTCTGGTGTTTAAGTTTTTTATTGAGAAGTATGCTTTAACCATAATGTATTTGCTTTTATAAATGATTTGTTGCTTTTCTCTAACAGCTTTTAAGTTTCTGCTCTTGTGCTGGACTTTTTGGATTTTCACTATGATGTATCAAGGAAGTTCTTTTCTCATGATGGTTCTTTGGAGTTCTATATGCCTTGCTTACTTGTATGTTGAATTCTTTTCTTAGATTTTGAAAATTTTCTGGTATTACTTCAGTAAACAGCTTTCTTATACCATTTATGCTATCTTTTGAGTTGTCTATAACTTCAGTTAATCTTAGCTTAGTTTTCTTTGGGTTGTCTAATAGCTCTGGACTAAATTTTCTATCCTCTTACGTTGTTTTTAAGGTATATGTGAGTATACAATCCCCTGCATCAATCTATCTTTTAGTTTTGAGTCTACCTTATTGGTTTCCTTTGTTACCTATGCACTTTATAAAATGTTTTGTCTCCTGGAATTCTATTTGGTAATTTTTCATGAATTGTAGTTCTTCTTAAATTGGTCATCCATATTTTTAATTTTTCTTAGCTCTGCTAGTTTTTACATGTACCTTCTTTAAACTCAATTATAATTTTGTTTACTAAGTCTATTATCTGTATAGCTATATCATCTAATGTCACTGAGTTACTTATTTTATATGTTTCAATCATTTATTACTTATTTTCACACCATTAATGCCCCTTATATCTGCTTTGAGGAAGTTAGCACTTTTGGGTGACTTTTCTTCTTATATTTTTATGTTTTGTGTGTGTGTGTGTGTGTGTGTGTGTGTGTACACATGTGTGTGTAATCACATATGCATGCATATGTGAATGTGAATACAGTGTTTTTGGATACTCAATTAAACTGGGAAGACTCTGTTGTTGTATAAAGACCACTTCTGCTCTCCATCAGTGTGATCTTGGCTTTGATTTTTCTTGGTTTGTGTCTCCCTCTTTTGACCTACTCAGTTTAATGGGGTCAGACCTGGTTATTGTGTTACATGGAGAAAATTCCTACCAGTTATGATGTTGGCAGATCCAACAATACATTAAAACTTGTCCTAGCAATTTCACTCTTTCATCAATGCCCCTTTTAGACTGTGCTATACTGCTCCTAACAAGCTAGGATATGGAGGGAGGTAAAACAGCAAAAGGAGAAGAAAAGGGAAGGTGTGGTTAAGTCAGTAGGGAAAGGAAAAGAGAAATATCAATAGGCTAAAATCAAACAGACTCAAGTTATTATAGCTGGAGTAAAGGGTAGCTATGGCATGGATTTGAGATAATAGATGTGGGAATAGGAAGGGGCGTAGTGAGTGAAGAAATTGTATTTAGATATTAAGAAAATTTGTCAAATTACCAGAATATGTTAATATTTTGGTAATTAGTTTGTATTTGGATCCTCTATGTAAAACTTTGGCAAGGGTCACTTTGACATTTATGTTAAAATACTAGTTGATACAGATGTATATGTCAACTGGTGTATATGTACATATATTTATCAACTGATATATATATATATATATATATATATATATATATGCATCATGTATGACCTATAATGTATGCTGGATAAAAGGAGGGAAGGAAGGGAGGGAATACAGTATAAAGGGGTGTGAAAGAGGGGAAGAAAAAAGGAGTAGAAAAAAAAGACATAAAAAAGAAAAAGAGATCAACCAAAAAGCTCTCATGTAGTTACAAAAACACAGAATCAAAGAGCCCTCTCTGGCCCTACCGCGTAGCAGCTCAAGCTCAGCTGTGGCTCTGCAAGCCGCTCCCTGCTCTGTGCTTTTTGCTTCACTGCCTGCAAGGCCCTGAGGAGCTTGATGGCTCTCTCTACCTAGCTCCAGGCTGCAAGCAGCATACCGGACATGATTAACTGTGGGCCTGGTTCTCTGTCCCAAGACCCAAGCACCTCAGTAACTTGGAGAGGGGAGCGTATGGTCCAGTTGTTCTAGCTCCTGGTTCTCTGAACTTTTGCCAAAGCTCTCTGACTTTCCATCCCTTTTTTGCAGGGCAAATTCACACTATCTCTGTTTTTGTGCCATAAGCCTTCCTCCTAGTGCATTACCAGTCACCCTCTCTCCTCAGTGGTGACCTGTCTTTCTCTCCTCACTCCTTTCTCCATCCCCTTCCCCACAGCGACTCTCTAACCTGGGAGCCTGGTGAAGACCCAGGACTCCCTGCTAAAAGTGCCTGCTGGTGGGCACAAACAACACAAAGGATGCTCCATAAGCACAAGGTTTCCAGCATGGGGCGAAGGAGTGGTTGTGTAACTGTCTCTGGGTATGGCCTTTACTGTCTTGAGTCCCAGTGCTCCCAGACACCGCCTGCTCCTGTAGTCCCTGGGCTGCAGATTTCTCCGGACACAGATTTGTGTTTCTGATTGGTGCCACCATTCCCAGATGCTGCTGCCCTATGCAGCCCCCAGGTCACATCCTCGCAGCTCTCAGACTTGCATCCCTGATTTAGTTGATGTTTGTTTTTGAATTGCCAGGGCCTGCAGGTACCTTCTCATGCACAGATCTCAGGCTCTCCTTTGCTGTGATGCCCTGGTTTTCCAATACCTCACTTGCTGCATTTCTTTTCAGGCTGGGGAGGGTAGAAGGTTTGGGAGCTCTTTCCATCAGCCTGGATACTATAGAAATGTTGGCTCCTTTCCTCAGGGAGCCCATCCTCTCCCTGGTGTGCAAACCAGGAGTGACCCTGCTTCCCTTTCCAAACCCTGCTGGAGCTGCATTTGGGCCCAGTGAATTTTTCCTTCCATATATTTTCTGGTGTCTGGTTTTCTCTGTGTCTTCTGATCAGTGTACCTGCTTCGCTCCAGTTTACGAGTCAGGGACTCTCACACTGCTGCCACTGAGTCACGTGCGGTAACTGCTCCCTAGTGAAACTTCTTACAACAGAATGTGACTGCTGTTGTCCACAAGAATGAATTCATCTACGACAGCAATATTTACACCTGTGGTTGACTTACAGACTTTTTAATAGACCCAAAGAGCTTTTTATATTATGCAACTTCCAAACAGCAATGATACTATTATTTTACAAATGAGAACAAAAATATTCATAACACACATGCATAACTTCTAGCATAAGTATTCAAATATTCTATTATTATTTTTATACTTATATGTGAGATTCTTCTAATATCTTAAGAATAATGATAAAATATGGATGAACAAAAACATAAAACTTCAAGCAACCACTTCATGTTGTCTGATACTTGAGTAACCTTAACATTTGATGCACTTATGACTCCTATTTTGGGGGGGAAATATACCTTAAATTTTGATTATATTCAATGCCATGTTCCTGGGTGTCTGACGAGAATTCTCTCTCCCTCCATGAGTAGCAAGCCTCTTGGGCTCAGAGTATTCTGAACCTCTTCTCTATCCTAGCATATTGCTTTATAGCTTCTCATAAATTAGGATTGCTTAGGTTCATATGTCCTTTCTCTGTTCAATTGTGAGGTTTTAGAGGGGAGACCCTATCACTTATTGCCCTGTATCCCACACAGTGTTCTGAACGGTGCCTCCCAATAGATATTCGACTTCAATAAAATCTCACGGAATGCGAGGGGAAAGATGTGCGCTTATTTCTCGCAGTTGCTGCTCCCACCACACACTTCCTGGCTTCCTCTTCACTTTCTTCCTTCCCTTTCTTCACCTTTCCCATATTTAAGGCAATGGAGTCATTCTTTATAAAACCATCTCTTTATAGACTATGTTGAGAAAAAAGAGAGTTTTCCAGTCAACCAAAAAGATGGATGATTGCATTCTTATTCACTTCAAAAGGAAGATTACATAACTCACAGTATGAATCACATACTACTAGCTTTATCAGACATAAGATATACCCAAGATGGTCAGTGCATGTGTATGTTGGTGTCAGGCTTGAAGGAAACAGTTACCCAGGAGGCACATAAATTTAAAAGGTCTGGATCAATCCTTCTTACTCCATATAAAAGGGTTGCTCGCTGGCATTAATAATTACGGTTGAAACCAAACGTTTTCGGACTGTTTCTGCTTGTTTATACAATAATACTGAGCAGTGAAAGTGCTTCTGCCTGACTGTAGGGTAAGTTTTATAAGCATAGTAACTTCATCTCTCTGTCTTTTTCATTCTTGTAAGCTCAGTACTGAGACAGGGTTTGGCATATGATGGCCCCTTGCTACTTATTACATAGAAAAATGAAAATAAGGGTATTGGAAGGGGCAAATTGTTTGATTTGTTACTCTAGCACACTTTACAGTAGAGCAGTGGGACTGAGAGCTACAATAATTGTGTTCTGAGGAATTATATCAATGTGACTGCTTTGCAAAGCAATGCATGTGTAGTCAAAATATGATTATATTCATGAAATAGTGTGGACCACTGATATACAGTGTAAAGTGGCTGACATCTTAGAAGGAAGAAAACTAGTATTTCTCTCTTGACCTGGTTTTGACCTATCTGTGGAAAATGTAGTGGCAGTAGCCAACATCAAGCTTCCCAAGCCTGTTCTGTATGAGCAAACCAAGTGGCCTTTGGATAGCCCTGAAGACAGAATCGCTCTGAAAGAATGTATTGTGTGCCTGTCAATGATAATCTAGTAAGCATGACTTCTTGTGATTAAATTAACAAATAAATTATGAACACTGGGATAGTACTGTCTTTTTTAATACATATCCTAACAGTGTTTTAATTGTTGTTGTGATATGGTCATTGTGATGGTTGATTTCATGGGTGGACTACACAGGGCTGTGGGGTGGCTAGATATTTTGTCAGACAAGATTGTGGGTGTTCCGGCAAGGCTGTGCTCACAGTAACATTTAATTAGTAGACTGAGTGAAACACCTTGCTCTTTGTCTTGAGGGTGAGCCTCATTTAACCAAATGAGAAGCTTGAGTGGGACACAGGGCCTGATCCTCCTCTGAGTGAAGGAGAGATTCTTTCTGACTGAAGATGGACACACAGATGTTTTCCTTTCCCACCTTTGCACTTGAACTGAAAATGTCTCTTCCTGGGTCTCAGGCCTGCCTTTATTAGCCAGGAACTGCACCTGGCTAGGTGTCCTGGTGTTCAGGTCTTTGTGTTCCAACCAGAGCTAAATCACCAGCCTTCCAGCATCTCCAGCCCGCAGACTCATCCCAAAGATACTGGGAATTGCCTGCCTCTATAATTTCATAAGTTGATTCTTTATAATAAATTATATCAAATATGTAATTATGTATTATGACAACCATCTATTGACCTACAAACTCTCTACTCTATGCATCTATTCTTTCAGTGTTATTTCAGTTGCTTAAGCAATGAAGTGAACACAGTGACAATGTTGATTACAAGCTTTCAGTAGTCATCACACATGAAGTTTCTTTGAGTTAGAAGCATCCATTGCTAATGACATTCTTTCATTTCTTACACTTCAGGAGTCTTTCTTACTCTAAAAGCAGACCTTTGACACTGACTGTAACACAAATAGAATTGCTGGTGATACAAACTAACTTCCTTCACATATTCCTCACTTTCCTGTCTGAGATACACTATCTAACATCTACAACTTAAAGAAGAAATGTTTAAATTCACTAACAGTTCAGGGGATTCACTCCATTATCAGCTGGGACCAGGCAGAAGCATTATGGTAGAACTGTATAACTGAGCAAAGATGCTTAGCTCTTGACAGCTGGGAGGCAGTGTAGGGAAGAGAGTGCCAGAGAGGAGTCAGAGATGATACATATGCCTCACAACCCACCTGGACACACTGAGAGCTGTGCTATACTCATCCCCGAGTTGTTCCTTATCCAATCAAGCTGACGCATCTCCATTAAGGGTCTCCTATGAGGTAATTAATGAATAGAACACGAGAGCATTCACAAACAGCCATACTTAGAAAAATTTGAGACTAGGTGATTCAATGAATGACCCTGAGGTTTAATTTTTGTTGTTTTTTAATTTGATTCCAGCTGAGGAGATAAAGGATGTAGGAATTGCTAGTCCTCTTCATCTTAGCTGAAGAGGGTACAGTGGGGAATTCCTCCCCCAAGCACCCCAGGATATGCCTCCTGACTCCCATCTCTAACATCAGGGCCCCGTGTGGACAGGCTCTGTTTTTCTGTGCTTCAGCCTTTTCACCTGTAAAATCTGGTAAGAATTTCGGTGTTGTCAAATGTATCTTTCTTATACTTCTGAAGGTCTCCTGAAATTAAAGTTAGTAATAGTGGATTTACTTTTAAAACATTCTTACTTTCTAAACATGAAACCTGATTTTATCAGGTGGTATCTCAGCCTGGAAAATATTTATATAATTAAATGATCATTTAAAGGATATTTGTCCCTGAAAAAATGAAGACTTCCTTCATCTTTGTGGATCAGTGGCACTGGTGCTTCATTACCAAGTTAAAAATGTGATGAAGTAGTATTAGCAGGAGCAAGAAAATGCCAATTTTTTTCAAATTTTAATCTAAGTTTTCTAATAAAAAAGATAGCCAGTTACTAACTGAGTACTTGGTGTGTACTGACATTAAAATCCATAGATTTTGGGGACAATGTTTTTACTTTCATAAGTATTTTCTGGTACTGTATGATTTTTTAGAAATATTTTATAAGTATGTATTTGCAGAAAATAAAAATGATTTATTGTGGGGAGCTGGTGTGTGCACACAACTCATCTTAAATATTGTCTTATCTTCTTTCCCTCTCTTCCCATCTGTTTGCCCCCTTTCCTTTTGCAAAAGACCTGTTTACTTGACATTCAGAATCTGAGATTTAGATTATTGTCTTTTTTATTTTTATATTGTGCCTATACAAAAGACATGTTAGTTAATCTAAGGGAAGGAATAACTCCTTGGTAGTTCATTTATCCTCCATGCAATTACAGCTCCAATCAACCAAAGTTGGAGAAAACAATAGCAAACACTCAGAGGTTTCAAGTTGAAAGCAAAATATATATCTACCTTTGGGTTCTCATAATTAAAAGAAATTACATTTTTGGATGTGAAACAACCAAAGAGAAAGCATACAAATTTGAGTCAGGCCAATTTTAGTGTAACGCTCTAAATACCATAGTATTTAACTGTAGAGTCATTTCACTTCAGAGTTCCCCAAATTATAGATGAAGCAAATGGGTACAGCAGAGCATCAAACACTGACACAGAAATAAGCATTATTAGAAATCTAGAAAAAAAATCGAGAAATATTCTTTCAGTTGTGATCTTATGGTAGTCTTCTTGGAAGATGTGCATTTAACATTGCCATTGATGCAAAAATAGTGATCAAATTATTTAGGGTTAGGGAGAAACCAGATTAGGAAATTCCAGAGAATCACAGAAGATGGAGACACAGAAGATACTGGTGTAAGATATGTATATAACACTATAGTTGAACATTTTGATATTCGTGATAGGTAATGTATATGGTAGGTTAAGAATGATACCCAGTGGGAGTTTAGGGATGAAACGATAAGAAAAGCCTTGATTTTTGAATAGAATATAGAGGATGCTCTATCATATGCCCTATTATAACCTGATCGCATGGTTCAAATCATAACTGTGGCAGTTCATTGACCTCATCTGTCTAGACATCATTTGACTGACTGGGAGAACTTTGATACACTCAGCTATATCCAGTGGAGAAACCACTTACAGTTCAGGTGTAGGTGTTTGGGGATGGCTTGCAATGCTAGAAAAATAGCCGAGTGAGGTTATATGTCAGTGGTAGCCTACTCTACTTAAGATAGCTGAAGTAAAAAGTCCAGTTCACAGTCTTCTTCAGGAGAGAGCCCACTATAATTTTTCCCAAGGTTGCCATGTTCAGATGGATAACTATGCATTCTAGTCTTGCAGATTTTAATAATTTTGTTAAAATTACAATAAGATTCTAATAAGCAACTAGGAGAGGAATGTTCTACAATATGCGAGGAATGAGTACAGATATTACTGCCCCAAAGAGCAAAGTTCCCACATTTCACCAGAGAAATGAAGCAGCCACTTTGAATGAAAAAAGTTTCTAGTATATGAGAATTCAGCATAAGTGACACCTTTTCTTTGTTCTTTTTTTGTACTGGGGATCAAACTCATGACCTCACACTTGCCACGCAGGCACTTAAGCCTGAGCTAAATCCCCGGCCCAAGTTACACCTTTTCTATTGACTTCTTAATTTGTGAAGACTTCTTTGATTTTTACTCCTAGAGTATCAGTGATAATTATTAATACTGATATACTAGCCAGCAACTGCAAGTAATAAGAATTATGCAACACAAGCAGTTTTAATTGCCTACGCTTGCTGCATGAACAATCCCACTTGCAACCTTATGAAATTCTCTTATAAGGAAACTGAGGCACAGAGAAATCAAGCAAAGTGACTAAGGAAATAGTACATAAACTCAGGAGACTTTGATTCCAGATACCACAGCCTTAATCTCTACCTGTTCCTGGCCTCTGTCAAGGATGGCAGTGTTAGCCCAGAACACAGGAAAGTGGGAACATTTCTCATACGTCTTCATTTCTGAAAAGAACACATTTCTTATCTCACAGCCCAAGTGTGTGGGGGATTCTTCACTTACACAGTTATTGATTCTGCTCTCCTGTAGGGAACAGACTTAAATTGGTACTTACTGTCTGAGAGAACCAGCGAGGAGGGATTTGAAACCACCTGGGTGTTATCTCGCTTTTAGCTCCCTCCTGGAATAAAGCGCTCGCTGTAATCTTGGCGTCAGGGGATAAGGAAGACTTTAGGTTGCAATATGTCCAGTAATTTCTCTTTGGACCACAGAATAAAAGGCACACTTTTCCTTTGGTTTTCTGGATCGTCAATTGTATGGCCTTCTCTACCCTCTCCATTCTATTCCTCCACAGATCCCTTCCTGTGTCATACATACTGCAGTTGTACCTGGTTCACCATATGTTCATGAGAGCCCAGCAGACATTCTGAAGAATTAAGAATGGCTGAAAGCTAAAGAACCAAATGTAGCATGGGCAAACAGACATGTTTGTTGAATGTGATTGTTTGATTGAGTCCAACTCTTTCATAACTTATTAACCTATTTAGAATACTGAACAGTATAGTTCATTACTATGCAACATGAAAACTACTTTATGTGATGATGGTTTTAGAAGACTAGGGGACCAAGAATTAAGTTATTTTAGTGTCATAGGGAGGATTTAGTCTTATCCCTATTTTATTAGAGGAAAAATTAGCTGAAACTAAAAAATTATTTTGATTCTCTAAAATATTATTAAGCCATGCACTAACATATACCCATGTAGTCATTATAAAATTTCAAATCCAAGACACATTTAGATTGGCATGTAAGATAGTTGATGTGTGGCATATTGCTAAAAAGTACTATGAATTAGAGATACAGAGACTTGAACAGAAAATTTCAAGTGATCGGATCAGTATAAAGAAACTTTTCTTTAATAACAGTATTTTATCTGGAGATCTTTTATTTTTATCCTGAAAGGTATTGTTTTCTACACACCTTTTAGAGTCAGAAATAAATCTAAACTGTAATACTTTCTGTTAGCTATTCAAGCATATTGTGTCATTTTTCTGCATTCCACTGTTCCTTACATGGTATGGCTACCTCAGAAAAGAGTTTTCTAAAAGCTATTCAGTAAATGAATAAAATATTCCTTAAGACGAATTTCACAAAGTTCTCAGCAACTCCCCTATTGTTTGCTATCTGAATGAAACTGCTGGCTACATGAATAAATTCTTAGTTTCTAAGAAATAACAAATACCTAGTCACGGACATTTCTTAAATTGGAATGTCAGGAACCTTCCCTTTGCAGATTACTGAAACTGTGTTTACTTACTTGTTATGTTTTATTCATTTCTCTTTAAATCACATTTCCTCTGTTACTTTTTTCCATATTATTCTACAAATACTGTTTTTCTCTCTTCTTGTTTTTCTCATAATATCCATAGTTATTAAATTGTTTTTAGAGGTTTTACAGTTTTTTGTTTCCTGCAAATAAGTGAATGAAAAATATTTTCTTTTTTGTAAGTACTGAGGATTAGACTCTAGGTCTTCACACTGAGTTACACCCACCAGCCCACTTTTTATTTTCTAATTCTTTTTCAGTTTTGATATGAGATCTCACTAACTTTTTAAGACTGGGTTCAGACTTCGGGTCCTCACTCTGACTGCCAAATTTCTGGTATTCTAGGTATATGACACTGCAAATGACAAAGCTTTGTACTCCAGGTGCTATGCTGGGAACTACAGACAGAGTAAGAGAAGAGAAACAAAAGAAGGAAGAAGTGGAAAAATGGAAGAAATCAGTCTTTGTCGTGCTAAAATTCACAATATTGTGAAGATGACTTCATTTAAATTATCAAGCAAAACTAGGAGGAAATTATTGAACACCATGATATAAAGCAAAAATCAGGAAACATGTTACATAAAGTGCAAAATGATAATATTTTAAATTTTGCAACATACTCAGTTTGGTTACAGTCACCTAGCTTTGCCGTCATAGGCTGAGAGAAGCCACTGGCAAAACATATTAACGGACAGGGCTGGGTTAGAGACGCTGTGCTTTCCTTCAGAACTAAGCAGCACGTTATATTGGCACATGGCGACAGTTCCCTGGTCCCTGATATAAAGGATTAAAGCAGAATTGTTCATGGCCAGGCAAGTAAAACAGTGAGTAGAGTGTAAGACTAACTTCTGATTACTGATCGCTTATTCCTTGTCAATCACGGCAAAATTGACAGATCAGTTTTCAAAGAAAAATCCATTGGAAATTGACTCCAATTTGATACTCTGCATATGAATCTTACCCATTGGTCTTTAGACAAAAAAAAAAGACACTAACTGTGTTATGTAAATAGCAACAATCAAATGATGGCAGAAGTAAGTTCTGTAAATTCCAGACATTTGGGAGATATTGTGTATCCTCAAAAGTATTTGACATTTTCAAGTGAGTAGAGTGTGAATCATAGAAGATGCCCGTTTGATACTTTTACTAACATTACACTCTATAGTTCCCGACTATGATCCGTCTCTAAGTAAGTGATTATCACAGAGCTAATTTTACCCTTGAAAATACACAACTACACAAATATTTTTACACTTTTTATTTTATTGGTACATTTTTGATATAATAACAATAATCTTCACTGAGAATTTGTGCCTGTACAGGATATATCTTACTTGTTCTTTTCTTCCCATTCCCCTATCTGCTTCCCTCTGGGTTTTTAATGATAACAATATATCACTGGAACTCAGAATTCACAGTTTATGCTATGACATCATGGTATATGAGCAGTTTTACACAGAAGCTTCCCTGGTGTGTGTATTAATTTCACTGCATGGATTTCAAAACCATATTTATAGATAATGTCTATGTATCCCAAGCATTCTTTAAAGTCCCTGAATTTATCATTCTTACTTCACTTACACCCAATTCAACTAAAGAAGTCATCTAATTGTTGGTCACAAAAAGCATTATATTGAACATTAGTACAACTCATTAAGTTTGGTCATTGTCCCTTAGAATAGAAACTAATCTAGTTTTTGGTATTTACTTTTCAAACAATACCTATTTGATTGGGCTGTTCTTCATTACTCAGATGACTTTCACTTTTCTTTTCATGTGAGGTTTTTTATTTTTTATTTTTTTTGGTGCCAGGGATTGAACTCACAGCCTCGAGATTCCAGGCAGGTACTTCTGCTGCTGAGCTAAACTCCTGGCCCCCTGTTAGTTTCTTAAATCTTTACTTACTTCCTTTGGTGCATACATATGATGCACTGGCTTTTATAGTCACCTCCAACCCAGTGGATTGTAGGGACCACCAGGCAGGAATTGTTCTTGTTCACTGTATCCTATTCCTTAGAAGAATGTAGTTCAGCTTGTCTGAAATGCTAAATTTATTGTGTTTAACTTTAACTGAGGTTAGGAAGTTTCCTGTAAAACTGAAACCCAGAGACAAGTCCTCCCATGTTGCTTTAGCAATGTGAGAAGACACCAGTCAAAGCTGCTATTTCTGTAGTCTGTAGTCTGATCTGTATCTCTAGTGTCTGTCAAATAATAAACATAAATTTAAATGTATACACTGAAGAAGACTTTGTAAGATTACTTTAATAACCACTTAGGAAATGTGTGAAAATAGCCAAAAATAATCATAGATTAATTTTAATTATAGTATATGTAGTCTTTTCCTTTTTCTCTCAAACCTTTTTTATGACTTACATAACTTGGTAATGTTAGGGATATAGGATAGTTCATAAATATATAGTGTAAATCTATAATATAAATATATGTTTGGAATACATATTACCAAATACACAAATACACACAGCATATACATATGAATGTATAAGACACAAAATATACATATGCTGTGCATATAAAACTTTTAAACAATATATACATGTATTATTTATATAAAATAGTACATAAATATTTATAGTATATTACATATATTTTTATGTCTGAAGTGAACAAAATATGTAACACCAAAGAATAAATTGTCCCCTCTGTACTTCCCATAAAGATTTGAGTCAAAACTTCTGAAACTGTTACACTCATAGCCTTGAAGTAAAGGAATACTGGATGGTCCATCGTAGGTAGCCAGGTTTTCACTAATGGACTGTGAATTGCAGGTAAATAAAAGGGAACAAGTACAGTAAATGTTCTTTGGATTAGAATTGGAGATATCAGTATAAATTCAAATTTGTGTTTATTATGATTTAAATGCAGGTAGTTTCATATAAAATATTTGTAGATATCTGTATACTCAGGTTATAATACACAAATCTAAATCCTTTTTCCGCTTACAAGGCCTACAGAAACAATACCTCAGTAGCAAGTGGGACTTTCAGTACTCAGGCATTGTTTTCTAATCTTCCTTTCTAATTATAGGAAGCAAAAATCCTTGGAAAAATGCCTTATGCTAGGATCAGGGTAGCCAATAAACTATGTAAGCCTAGAGCACATTGTAATAAGAGAAATAAAACAGAAGTTCTCCAAATACAAGCAATAATCATGTCAAAGGGACTTAGGAGTCAATTACAAGACTTAGCAATGCATAAAACAGGAATAATTCAAGCAACAATTTGATTTAATTCCTGGAGTTTAAAACACTGACTTATAAGCATTTATAATGTAAATATATGATTAAGTAAATGCATGGCGCAGAAGAAACAAATGTCCTACATAGACACAGTCCACATAGACTTTGTGGAACTTTACCCTAAATAAAGTGAGCATGATTTTCTAATTCTTGATTGTCATGTTCACATAGTAGCTACTACTGAGAAGTACAGTATTGAAAAATTAAGTAAATAGACAATTGTTTTACAATAGAATATATGAGTCAGATGATCATGTTCAGCATAAACAAATTATACTGATAGTCTATACTTTTGATGAAATGCAGTAAAAATTATTATTGTTGTAGACTCTCCAAAATATTGATATATATAGTCTAATTTTGAGAAAACAAGTTGCTAAATCCCAAAGAGAGACATTTTAAATCTATATTCACACATATTCCTCCAAGATCAACAAAACAGTAAAGTGTGAGAAAAAATCTTTGCCTAGAGAATCCTATGTTATGTGGGGCTATATGTGGTGTATAGCCTTGACCTGATTATAGAAAACAAAACAATAGGGAAAAAATAAATTGAATAAATTAGGAATCTAAATTGATAACAATATAACAATATTGTCTTATTGAGACAAATGAACTATATTAATATAAACTATTAATGCATATTCCTAGATATGATATATATACAGGGATCCTCTTGTTATGCACAGTTTTTGTAAAGTCAAAACTATTTAATGTTAGGGTTAATGTTTCTTTGGGCTTATGAATACATTCACCTAATGAACTTGCTATGGGGATAGTTTTTATTGCATGCACCCAGCTATGCTCTTGCCCCTTAGATTTTGGAATTCAATCTTAATGTGAAAGAAACCAGAATGTTGAGTATGTTCTTGGTTACTTTTCCTCTCACTGCTGAGACAAAATATCTGACACCCAAAATGAGGGAAGGAAAGTTTTATTTAACTTACTACTTTTGGAGTTTTCAGTCCATACTCAGCTGGGTCCAAGGCAGAATGGGCTGACTGAGGAGCAACATGGCAGTTGTGGGAGATACTGGAAGCCATAAGAGCAAAAAGGCAAAAGGGAAAGGCACTCCTCCTTCCCTCCCTTATATTGTATGTTGGCTACTCACTCCTGTGCAGGTGCAGTCCTCACATGGCCAATCCCAGTACTAGACCATGAAGCAATCACAAACGCTAGATTCAGCTGCCTCCATGACTGCCCATAACAATGTGCATAAACCAAACCATAGTTTCAGCCAGCACATATGCACACACATGTGCACACACACAAATACACACTTATTTTACTCTTCTAGATTCACTTCAAATATATTCAGTAGGATGATTCTATCTGTTTCTCAATAAACCTCTTCCAGGTCCATTATAGTTTTCTGATATTTATGCAGTTATAAAATCCTGTATCTAAATATTAAATAAAATCATTATTCTATTTTCAAATTTTATCAGTAGCATATAGATATATCAAATTATACTTTTATATAATACTGTGTCAGATTTGTATACATGAAACATATATATAAATATATATGTATATATAAACAACATATAAATATTGTTTTATGACATTTCTGCTAAAATCATTGTTTATTACATAGATTATCATATGTATGCTTGATATATTACAATCTATCCTAAATTTACTTTCATCATGCCAAAGCAATTCAAGAAATTTGTAAAAGTTTGACACATTCACACCATTGCTGTTACTTTTATACTATTATTAACATAGACTCCTTCTGTAATTATTTGTTTTTATTTTAAAAAACAAAAAGAAAAAAAGGATAGAAATGATACTGAATTTCTAAAAAAAATGCTAAGAAATTAACACTAGTTAATATATTGCATATTATTTTCTTAGAAGTAGTTGTTCAGTTTATAAGATTTAGGCATGAAATAAAATCATCAAACAATCTTGGAATTTTAAGCCTACCACCCATTGTTTTGGGTTGCATATTAAAAAATCTTGATTTTTTTTTCCATATATGCCCATGTAGTAATTACTTTCTCCTTCAATACCTGTCTTTTTCTAGAAGATTTTTTAGCCTAAATGATTTTGTGCTCTTTACGATTTTTGCAAAGGGCCAAGAGAAATCAACTACCTAGGATTTATCAGGAAAATAACTATATTGTTTTACTTTTTGAATGATACTTGCAGAGTGTATATTATTCTAGTGTTTAGATTTATTTATCATTTTACAACTAATATTCAATTGTCTTCTGACATCTATAATTTCATATGAAAAGGTTGGCAATTATTGCTAAGATAATTTTTTTTAGATTATGTTTTTAAGACTTTTTGTTTTTCTTTGAATATTGAGAATTTGACTATTACATGCCTTGATATGGTTTCCTTTGTGGTTATCTTTCCTGTGTCGTTTATTTAATTCATTTGTTTTAGTTGTAGAAAACTTCAAATCTAATTCTTTTAAACAAATATTTCATCATGATCCTTTCATTTCTTTTCTATCTAGAAGTATAGTTAAATTTCCTTTTTAAACTTTGACTTTACCCTGGATTACGACTATATGTTGTTTTGCTTTTATCATTTTTCTTTCAGCTTATTTTAAAATTTTCACTAATCTATCTTATAGTACATCGATTTCCCTACTCTGTTCTCATACATGCCAATATGTTATTAAATCCAGATATTTGCACTGTAAATCTTAAGATATTTTATTTCCTTTTTGGATTTTATAACTGTGATGAAGTTCTTGATTTTTATACGGTTTTCTCTGTTTCATGTAGTTTTAAATTACTGTATTCTATTTAAACTCTTTAAATCCAGTATGTTTATAATATGCAAGGTCATTCATATTGTTTTGTTATGGTGCTTGAACTGCTGCATCTGTCTACCACTTTACTTTTCAGGTATTTTTTATGGCATGTATCAACTTGTGTACAAAATATAGATTTAGTGATGTTTTTTAACCAGAGGAAGTTTCTACTCTATGTTCAAAGGAAACCATGAGCTCATCATTTCAATCCAATCAATATTTGGGCAAAGTCACGGTTCTGTTGTGTAATTAACTCAACACGGTTCAGCTCTGATTTCTAATATAAAACTTCTTGGCGTAGGCCTCACGTATGTCTTTGTGTTTAAAGTGCTACATGATTCTAGGAAATTTTATTATGCATTTCAGACATCTTGAGCAACTGTAATCTCTCTCCATACTCAACACAATATATTACTAGTATTTTTAAAATTTTGTTCTCAGTATCCACAGCATATCACCATCCCTTTTGTGGATGTTTCTCCCTTTGTTATGTTTAGTCTTTTCTTAATGCATAGGCTCTGCAAAAGTACTTGTGAAATCAGTGAATTAGTTTTTTATCACTCTTCTCCAGAATTTGGGTTAATAGGTAAAATATATAAAGTTTGTTTTTTATGTTGCATTGATAGCCCTCTAATATCTTTAAAAATATCAAATTGTTAAAGAAATTTTTCTTTTTGTGATCACTAACTGCAGTCCTGTCTTCTACAACTGATATTTCATCCTCACCTTGGTTAATTCAGCTGTGTATACTTTCAGTGAAATTTTTAATCTCCTGGACATCTCTTTGAATCTGTATGATGGGTTCCATTCCTTGCTTGTGTTGGTCATTCATGGTTTCCATCATTTTCCTAAACTCTACTATTTTTTTTTTATCTTGGCCTATCCCAGATTCACTGAGAAAACCTTTTGCTTTGATCATCATGTCTTTTTTTGGCTGAGAGATACTGATCTGATTTGCTCTGTGATCTTATTCATCTGGTTGTCATTTTCTATTTAATTTTAATTTGTTGGTGTGTTGATGCTTGTAAATGGCTTGCAGTAAGTAGTGTTGAGGCTTCCCTAGAAAATGGCTATTTCTTTTTCTAGGCATTGCTGGCTCTTCACCCTTGTGAATGTCCTAAGATGCTACTTCCCAATTGACAGTGTGGAGAAGTCGCTATCTATGTACCCTGGTCCCCAGTCTTTTGACACTGGTCTATAGTGATGCTTAAGACACCAGGACAACACAGTGTACAAGGGAGAAAAACTGATTACAACAGGTATGACACCAGGCCAAAGTAGTACAATGATCAATAATAGCATTAAGCACAGCCTAGAAACTAGCAAACTGTGGTAACTAGTAACTTGGTACTTTTAACCATAAGATCAAGATCTACAGTTACATAACAAAATTGAACCAAAGCCAGTCATTTGTATGCAGTGAGTTTTCCCTTAGTAGAGTGATTTTTACCCTTTTAGGGAACAAAACAGAGAGGAAATATAGTAGAAGCAAGAATGCAGTACAAAAGATGATTACCCAAGGCTTGGGAAATGGGAGAAGAGGACAGGAGAGAAAGAATGAAGGAGAAAGCAAGACAATAACAAAGTGAACCAGCAGGACTGCAGATAATGTTCACTCTCATGAAAATATCAAAATTGAGAAAGATGATTAAGGAAAGAGAAAAAGATGAACAAAGCAAAGCAAACATTGAAAGTAAAACCATAAACAACCAAAGAAAACAAACAAAAAACAGACAAAAAAGGAAAACAAAACAAGTAAAGAAACCAATACAGTTGCTCTGATGTCTACAAAGTTCGAGCCCAAATCTGTGCTGGGAAAGCCCACCCCGTCTGCGGTAGGATTAGCGCTGGCTGTGGGATCCTGGTCTCTGTGTGTGGGGTCCAGGGACAGAGTCTCCAGCCAGCAGACTGAATGTCCCTTGGCAGCCCATCCACAGCTTCTTACCCTTCTTGTCTCTGCATAGCTCTCCTAGTTGCTGCCTTCAGACAGACGCAGCCCAAGGCTGATGCTGGTCTGTGTACAGTTCACCCCTCCTCACCCTTCTCCAGCCTCCTCTGTTCTGCTCCTAGTGGCAGGTCTCTTTCCTCTCCTCTCCTGATTCTGGGGGCAGGTTGGGGTAGGCCTGTTGTCTAACACTGATCACCCCTGGCCATTGCTGCAGAGACTGCCCACGGCTGATCAGGTCCCACTTTTCTCTCCTGTCCAGCGCAAGCAGTGCTGACTTTCCACTCATTGCCATGGCCCAAGGCTCCTTAAATTCCACGTCTGCATCCCTCTCTCGTGCCACTGGTCACAGGGCAGGATGGGTCATGCTGTTCCACTTATGACCTTCACCACTACCACTGTGGTCCCTGACCTTGTGATTTGCAGTTCCAGTTAGCCACTATGGCACATGACAACAAGAAGAACGAAGGAAGGAAGGAAGGAAGGAAGGAAGGAAGGAAGGAAGGAAGGAAGGAAAAGAAAGAAAGAAAGAAAGAAAGAAAGAAAGAAAGAAAGAAAGAAAGAAAGAAAGAAAGAAAAGTAAAAAAATCTGATGGCTCATTGGGGAGCAAGCAGTTTCCTGGTCACCTGCCTCTGTGTGTGTTGGTGGAATTTGCTGCCAGGCTGCAGCGTCCTCTGTTTGGAGGAAGGCAGAAGGGGCAATAGGACTTATGTCCCCAGTATATCCTGTGTGACATGAGTTTGCCACACTCTTCCAATCCATCAGTTTTGGGGCCTTTCCCGGAATGGCGCTTCCTGTTCTGCTCACAGGTGAAGGTCCCTCGGCAGCCTTGTGGGCCGCTTTGCCGTGTTATGAAGTCCTATTCCTATGTTTTGTTGAGCTACAAGTCTCCTATTTCAGGTTGACTTTGTCATCAACATGTATGTCCTTCCTGTTCTTCCAGTTACCTGTGTCTTTAGTTGATTTTCTCTGAATGGCTTAAACATGGCTCCTCCTCTATTCGGCCATGTTGAATGTCCCTCTGTAGTGTTTTCAATTTTACTTACATTTTCACTGTGGTAAGACTGATGATGTGTCATTACCTATTATTTCTCCTGAAAGAAGAATACTATCTTACTTCACTTCCATTTTTTGGTGATTATAGAAGCTATTCTTTAGTATGCTAAAATTATCAGTTAAGCATTATCTTATAGCTGAAGTATAAATGGAGAAAGAAATTGAACTATTTGGGTTGGGTAGTTGAAATTCCATTCATTTTCTATTTAAACAGCAATATGCTTTGTGCTGCTATGACCTTGGGTAATACTTGCTTTTAAGTTTTTGTTTAAAAAAATGCAAGTAATTCTTTCAAACCATCTACTTTTCAGAGCATCTGTAAGATTTGTTACATTAGAAAAATGTGCTTAAATTTTTTAGCCCTACAATGAGATACAAGTTATATTAACACAGAAAAATAGCACATTTTTGTTAAGTTTTTCATGCACTTACCATTTTATGACTTCCTTCCAAGTTGATTAGAGAATCTTAGCATAGTATTTACAAATAGAAGCATATATTTTTTTTATTAAGCCACTTTATTATATATCCAAAATGTAATAATTGACTTTAGGACTACTGTGCCAGCATTTGTACACATCGCACAATGTTAGAACCCTCTGTCCTAGGTATTCCTTACCCTTAGCTTCTGACCATCAGGGTCAGGGGACCAGGTGCTGAGATGTGACCCGGTGGCTGCAGAAAGAGATGCATGTCCCCATGTGGGTGGCTGTGTGTCCTCTCCATTTGCCTGCAGTGGTGTCCCAGTTTGTACCTGCTGTTGAGAGAGTATGATGCCCTGTGCATAGAGGAGGAGGTTTTGAGGTAGCTGTTTTCCCTCCAGTAATCATCTCCCTGTGGTTTGTAAAAGGGGGAATGAATAAGTGATTTTGATCTCTAATCCTATACCTAGCCACATTTCTTTTCATTGTAGCAATGTTTATTAGTAGCTCAAATGATTTATTTAAACCTTATGAGAGAATCCTTTTTAACTGAAGAAGAAAAAAGAAAAAAATTACAGTATCTTTCCATGGGCAGTAATGAGAAGAATCAATATCTTTCCTCTACCAAAATATGTTTTTTGTTTCTTAACTAAAACTTTAAAAAAAATAAAAGAAATATTTTGAAGTAGTATTTTAGGAGTTTTAATTTTGAGATTTCTGTAATTTATTGTTGGAATGCTGAGGCACACACTGTGTGCTAAAGCCAAGTACCTGTCAAGCAGAGGAATATATAAACGTGAGGGAGAAGAAAGCTGAGGTTGGTAATTACCTAACTAATATGGAAACATTACATTAGAAGAGTCTGTGCTCTGTTCCAAAGTACCATTTCTTTGAAATATAGGACCTTAAATGGAGGGCACTTGTTTTTCCTTTCTGCTCAAACATAACTTTATTAGTTTGCAGAGTTAGTTGCTTTAATCAATTAAAAACAATTCAGACTGTTTATTTTTATTTTTTTTATTTTAAAGAGAATAAATCAAGCAAAATAAAACTAAATCCAATCAAAAGAAAATGTGGGGTACAGAATTTCAAAGCAAGATGATAGGAAATCAACAACGGCTACCATAATGCCTCTTGTTATCTTCAAGATAGCTGCCAATACCATCAGAGGAAAATCAAACAAAACAGAATAGAACCCATAAAAAACAAAACAATGAATGCACTGCAGGACTCCCAAACAAGATAATAGTAAATCCAAAATAGCTACCACAATATATCTTGTTATCTGTGAGACAGACGCCTGTGCCATCAGATATAATAAAATCAAGCAAGACAAAAAAGAATAAAACCAAATCCAACAAAACAATGAAAGGGATACAGGATTTTAAGAGAAGATAATAAGGCATTAGCAGTGCATACCACCTTCAGAACAAGATTCCCCCATAGATGCTATACTGCATGTGGTTATTCCCTAAATAGATGATCAGATTACTGGCTTTAGGCCTGCAAGGTTAGTGAAACCCTAAACACTACAAGCATTAAATTGTATCTTACCTCAGTAGCTATCATCCTAGCCTGTGTTTCTCCAGATCAGCAGGTAGCTCACAGGGTCGGGGTTGGCTCTTCTTGTCTCGCAGCCCACACACTGGGAGGGCTGCTGTCTGCTTGTCCTCCCCACACCCAGTGCATAATGCCAAGTCACAGGAAGTGACTGTCTTCTTGTTCTCCTCCCTGGGGCCCATGAATGGCGCCAACTAACAGGAAGGGGCTGGCATCTCAAAGTGTTTAGAAGATTTCCTTCATCATGGCAAATGCTTTATATACAAGTGGCTGAAAAACAGTGAATGTTTAGATTTTTAAAATATGTTACAGTAAAATACACATTGCTACTAATCCCTTTCAACATACTCCTCCTCATTTTAAACACATCATTCTGAAGCATCTTCTGTGAGTGTCTTTGTGAGATGTGATTCAAACTGTGGTGAATGCTGCAGCTGAGTGCCTTCCGAGGGAAAAGCAAGCTCGTAAAAACATCGCCGTGTGTCATCATGCACTCTATCCATTGAATCTTGCACTCTGTGACTTTTGACTCTTTCCCAGGTCAAAATGACCCTTAAGGAAAAGAATTTTGAATTAATTCAGACATGGAGGTAGCTTGGACAGTGCAACTAAAGGCACTTATGAAAGAAAATTGTCAGAACTGCTTCAGAAAGTAGCAAGAATGGTGGTGAGCTATATTTGAAGCAATTTGAGTATCTTTTGAGAGGGATTCATGGCAATGTGTTTTTTACTGTTAAGAATTTTAAAAATGTAAACATGCACCATATTTTATCATACTTTATATGTGGCAAGTTCCTTAAGGGAAGTAATTTAAAATATTTAATTATAGCTAGTTTGGAACGTGATTTTCCCCGTAATTAGCTATTAACCACAGAGATCATAAAGAGGCAATAGTAATCTTTGCCTTAGATAATCTTTTGTTAATGTCATGTGTTCACTTGATGGTTCCCATTTTCCCATTGGCCAGCATGAGTTAAAAGTCCCATCAAGGTGTCCAGTCACTGATACAAAGATGGCAGACCACATTCCTCTTCATTCCAGGAACAGCAAATGCTTGGATACAGAAAAGATACTCAACATACTTCTTTGGAATAAGTTGGGGCACAGCAAGGATTGGGTGTACCTGGGGCCTTGCAGGCCCTTGGGAAGGTCACTGTGGTGCATTCAGTGCCCAGTGAACACAGCATGGGGCATGGTCAGCCCACCCTCCTGTACCCATTGCCCACATTGCCTCTGGACTGGCAAAGGCTTACGCCATCAGACCTGAGCTCTGCACTTTCAGATTTGAAGTTCCATTTGGTGATTTGGGCCCTTTCTTCCCAGGTATGTTTCAGGGTTTCTAGAAAATTTTTCATGCCTTGAATATGCTTAGAAATTTTCTACTTTTCTAGTTTTGACTAAACTTGAAAAATTAACTTTGCCAAAGAATAAGGAAACAGTGCCAGTGGTAAAAGCATGGAAAGGTCACCAGACTATCATAACGCAAGCAAAATACCAGGGGAACCATGTGTGGCTACAAATTAATAGAGTAAAAATTGAAAGTCAGTCAAGAAATTGAGAATCTGATGAACTTGAGCAATGGTTAGCCAGTACCATAGCATTCACAGTGTTTGTTTGTAGGTGAAATTTAATTGTCAGCAATCTTCTGAGTGAAGAAGGTCACTGGTCAGCATTGACCAATGCTGGAAATGGTAACCTTGTCAAGTTATACCTGGTTCTTAGTGTTGGATAATAAAGGTCATGAAAATTTAATAATGCTGTAATAAGCTGTGCATTATAAATTTCCCTGCTACACACACACACACACACACACACACACACACACACACATATTAAATCAAGTCTTGACAAGGTATTTACCTACTACTGATGTTTATGTCATGATTGTATCCATGAGATTTCCTCTGCTCTTCCTTATATGAAGTGTAACTTATAGTTGTTCTTAACATTGCATTAATCAAGTAAATGAAGCAAAGTTTTGTTCCTTTCAGGTATTTAAGATTTTTCAAACACTCCCTACATTGTCTATTATAGTTTATATGAGAAGCCACTGCTAATAATCCTCTAATTTGAATTTGCATCTTATGAAACTGATTGAATACCTTTGTTCCATTTTAAATAATTCAGTTTCTGACTTAAAAGGAAAGATTTTACCATAATTATGTGGTTATCATCAGACTAAGAATCAAAGAATTTATAGATAGTAATGTTTAAATTGTAAAATATCACTCATGTTTAAACCTGTTTCATCTAGCTATCTCTTGAAAGAATCAGAAGAGTCTATCTTTAGCTAATCAGAAGCAGCAGTTATGAACTGACTCAAATAGCCTCTACCTTCTTGTGCATACCTGGCTCTTCTGTGTGGGGCTTGCTGGGATTATAGCTTTGAGAGTGGCAAGTGAAACCTCTACAAGATTATTGTAAATGGAGACATTCTGATTGCTAATTATTTGAGGATGCTAACATATTTCACTGTGCTATGAAAATACCCATTCCCTAAAACTGTTTCCTAAAACTCCTCCTCCTAACTCTCCTCCAACATATACGTGTACAGGTCATTTTTTCAGTATTTAATGCACATTATTTGTGTAATATATATATATGAACATACTTGGTATATCCTTACTTCCTAGGTGTTCCAAAGTGTCACATCATCAGTAACTCATTAACCTTTGAAAAATCCTTATCAAGTAGGTAGTAAGCACTTTTATGCCTTAGTGTATCTTTCTCACATTTTTTTCTGCTGGGTTTGACTTAAACATTTCTCCCTGAACATGCATTTACAGGGAATAATTGCAAAAAAGTGCAGTCTCCAATATTTCCATTGATTGCTATTAATATTATTATATTTTTGTGCTGTCTATATGGCATGGAAGTCTGATTATTTTCCATGAAATACCTTCCTTGAGTTGACCTGAGTCAGCTCAATTCTCCCATTAGACTGAGTGACCATCTTGATCCTGCTGTTACTTTAATCTTTTAGCAGCTCTATGTGAATGATCTTAGGTAATTTCTCAGCCATCTTGTGGGATGGGCATTGTGTTTCCTATTGCATGGAAAAAGGAACTGAGCCTTAGTTCAGCTAGATGATTCAATGATTTGACCAAGCGTTCATTTTAGTCCATTCATACTGCAGAAACAATATACCACACAATTTTTCAGTTTTGCTTATACTGAATTATTTTGAATGTAGATCTTACTAGCCACCTATAGTCAGTGGCTACCATATTGGAGAGTGGACTTATTCTCCCCTCTTGAATGTCTTCATCTGACAGCCAACTATATACTAAGTTCAAGTGGTCTCTGTGATTTCTGTTCTGAGTCACTCTGAAGCCTGACACACTGATCTCTCCCTGAGAGGAAAGTAGTAATTTGACCCACTCTGCCTGGAAAGGAATCCTGTTCATGTTCAGGACTTTTATCTCTGGTTGTCTTCATCTTCTCATCATCACATGGTGGCTGAGCTTGCTCTATATGCATTTTGAAGCTCCTGTATCATTTTTCCAAGTCTTTGAAGCTTTAGAGAATTTAGTTCCTTCAATTCCCAAACTTCAATCAGAAAAAGAGCAGCCACTCTATCTAAATGAGTCCATTAGGTGGGTTCTTAATGAGCAATGAGAAAGTCAGACTCTAGAGCCAGTGACATTTATAAATCATGCATCTTAATTTTTTCAGATGTCATACAACTAATGTCATTGTCTATGAGATATTTTAGGTGATACAATAATGTGCTTTGGTATGCTGTTTTAATTTCATTAGTAAATTTATTTTGTATGGACTTTATGTTAATATTTACATGATGTATTTTTTTCTTATTTCTTTGGTCTTTTGTGATATTTCTATATCCATCTAGAAACATTGTCTGGAAAATGAAATGGGAAAATTTCACTTTGAAATGTACTTTTAATTTTTTTTTTTTGGTTTTGTAACACGAAAGTATCTATGACTCACTTCCTTTTCATAAGACTAAAATTTGACTATGGAAATGTGAAAAAATATTCACATCTTTCTTACCTGGTAGCCAAGAAATCTAAATTAAATAAACCTGATGGAGGCAGGTCTGATGGAAAGAGCTGGAAGTTTCTGAGCCTGGGGCTGCCAGGAGCATGTAGACAGTGATTTGCAGTTCAGGTTTCTGTATTCCTAGTTTCCATGACAATCTACCTTGGCACTTTTTTTAAGGCTCAATAATTATTTTCAATACAGATTTGATCTGGGCATGTATTGATGGAGATAAAAGGAATGTATGTCAGCATACTTTCCCTTGAGCTCACCATCTGGTTGGTGAGATATCTCGCTATTTCTTTGAACAGTAGAAGAGTTAGAATAGTTGCATTAATTAAGTCTAATTATGTTTCTTAGGCCAGTCTCTATGGCTGTGTTCCTAAGTGAGTCAGACCACTTCTATTCAGTTGCTCAATATGAGAAAGTAAACTTGGGTGAGTGAAAAATCCCTTCTATCCTGCTTAAGTACTACAGATGTGTTTCTGTTCTGCAAATGACTGTTGTAAACATTTATTTCCCACCAAGGAATTGTTTTGTGTTAGTAAAGCAGGCTTATAAGAGCCATTTTGCAGGCTTCTACTTTAGTTTATCAACTCTTGGTCTGTTCTCCATGGAATCTCTTGAGCCCTTGTCAAGTGAAGGGTTCAGTTATTCAAGTTTGATTAAATAAGTGACAAAATGGTGACTGCTCTTTAATTGCTTCATTTCCTCTGGCATCTTGCTTTTTTACAGTCATCTTCTGTGACAGGACTGTGGGGAAAATGGTAAATTTGGGAATGATTCTTGATAAGAAAGCCAATGATGGGGGACAGGCGAGAAGGTCTGAAAAGATGTCTGAGTATCCTGACAGATGGCTCTTGTCCACAGCTGTTAATCTACAGTGAACCCTGGCTGATGGTGAAGCTATCAAAGATTGAATTTAACCAATTATGTCAAAACTGCAGGTCACTCATTGAATTATGGAGAGACTTCTATTATTAGCAGTATCAACTTCCACTAAAAACATTAATATATATTATATATAATTATATAGTGACATATCACACTAAAATACAAGCAGTGAAAATAGGTAGATATTGCAGAGGAGATCTGTGAGTTTGAGACCAGGGTTGGCTACACAATGAGTGAGTTAAAGCCAGCCTGAACTACATGGAAAGGCCTTGTCTGAAAAAAAAATCTACATCTTGAGTCCCTCTCTAAAACTCAGGAGCTGTTTAGAGCCCTTACACACTTTGTCTAACGCTGGGTTCTGTTTCACTTTGGCTGCAGGCTGCAATTGCCTACTGGATGGTTTGTGTCAAAGCATTTTCCCAGAAACTTACTACCCACTGAAATACGTCAGTGCAGGCTGAGTTCATTTCTACCATACTGGATCACCCTGTGCAGTTTCCCCTTGGTTTCATCTTTTCCTTTTTAAAGAGGCTTATTTAGAGTTAAAAACAATGTTGTTCCCTGTTTGGAAATGATTGGCTGACTGATGTGACCTGATTGGACATTTTAGGGGCACCCGTCTCCATCCATCCACAGACAAGCTACAGAAACCAGAGCAGAGAAAATACCTCAGGGCTCACTTTGCTTTCTTATGGAGAACATTGCTACTATAAAATGAGTTTGTTGAAATCAGTAAAATTATATGAAAGGCAGTAAAGCAGCTCATTAGTGTGGAGTCAGGCTTTTCCAGTTTATGAGGTCTGTGTAATTAATTATTAAAGGGTAAGGCATTTGTGGAAATTGCAAAAGCATTCTGCTAAGGTCAAGGTGCTTAAGATGCATATAAGAATAGCTCGAGCCCTTGTCTGGACTCCAGGACTCTCTCTTTGGTGATAAAGGGTGAGGTTGAGGATTGTTTGCAATACAGTGTACAGAAACAGATTATAAGAATCTTTGTAATATCTTTCAGATCCTGCTTCCTAAGATGTCTCCAATTATACCCTTAATGGCATCCAGTGATCCTGATGGGTCCTTCCTTGGATGGGACAATCCTGAACCAGGGCTTGGGAGAGCTGGCTCTTGCTGTTGCCCACTGTTGTCAAGTCTGTGACCTGGAAGCAGTAACTTGACTTCTGTGACCTCCTCTCTCACATCTGTAGAACATTTGTGACGATGTCATAAATTATGGAAGTAACTGGCACAGACAATTCCTCACTCATCCCAGGGATGCAGTGCTGCTCTCTTGACTTTTCATGCATTTTTTGATTGCAAAGAGTATCTTCAGACAGCATCATCATCCAAGGGGTCTCTTGACTGCCAATGGGGCAAATACATGATTGTCAGTCCGTCTCTGACCTGTATGTATGATGTAGCACTTTCAAGTACCTGGGACTTTGTGACTGGGACATCTTTTATGGTAGAGAAGGAGTGCTCGACTGCATTCAGGAAATTAGGTTTTTACTCCCGTTTCATTTCATATTAGCCAGAATGATTTTAGGAAAATCAGATTACTGTGATATTGAACATTGATGTCTTATATAGCAAACAACCCTATCACCTTCAGTTTGGTATGGGTATACTCTGAGTATATTTCTTGAGTTTAAATAAAAGCACTGATTTATACTACACAAAGCTGGGGAAAGATACCAGATACAAGTTTGTTTGGCTTTTCATTGTAAAGAGAGGATGATAATCAGAGCTACCCCAGAGGGCTGCTGTGAAGAACACATGCAACGATGCCAGTGAAACGAGGTACAGAGCCCCGCAAATAAGACACTCACAATGTCTTGCTGGTATGATTTTCTTTTCTCTAAGCTTCCCCTAGATGAAATCTTTCATATGTGCTAGTGTAAATGGAGTCATATCCAAGACAGCTGGGTCTTTACTGAGTTCCCTATAGAAGGATCTGAGCCCCTTTTTAGAATGTTTAAGGAAATATTTTTAAAAAGACAAAGAAACAGGCAGAGCAGGAGAAAGCACAGCAAGGGGGAAGTGAGAAGAGGTTCAGCGCTCCATTCCTGGGAGCTCAGCTGTGCTGCTTGGATTTTGGCAGGTAACCCTGCAGCCGCTTCATTTTTCAGCTTGTACTGTGCACACTTCAGTTACCTGGAGTAGAACAGGAGGGAAATTCTGCATGAAG
>PVJX010020713.1:0-33891 GCA_004027295.1 Dolichotis patagonum
TTTTTTAAATTTATTTTATTTGTGACAAACTTGAAACTGGTTTTATTAACTCCTTCTGGGCTCTAGGTACCATTTCATTACTGTCTACCTGTGGTCCAAGTCTCAACACCATAACCTTATTTCTGAATCATAGCTTTGTATGATTGCTTCTCCAAGCTTCTAGTTTCTGATGATACCAAATTCTTATCCTTATTTCCAGAGATATGGTGAAGATGGACTCATTTGAGGTAGATGAAGCTGCCTAACATAAGCAGTTACTATTTATCACAATGGTTTTTTTCTCACTGTTCCCAATTTCCAACTCATTTATCAATCTCTTATATTAAATTATTGAAATAGGTCATCTGCTCTCCGTTTTCCATCCTGGACTCTAATATCTCATCTTATGACTCTCTCTTAGTAAACTGTCATAGCCAGGTCCATGCATTATCTCAAATTTGAAATTCAGAAAAACAGAAAGAGAAAACTTGCAATACTGACACTCTTCAAAGTTGCCGAATGAATCACAAGAAAGCTTCAGGACTCTTTATCTGATGCTTTACAGATTACTAGGGGCAGCAACTGTTCTGATGGTTTATTTATATTCACTATTTTCATCTTTAAAATAACAGTGGTTGATACCATTGCTCTTCCCATTTTAAAGATGAGTAAATTTAGGTACAAATGTCTTACACATGCCTTAGGTTGTCCATGAGAAAACTGATTCTGCAAATCTGAATCTACTCAGATTGACTAGTAATCACACTTAAACCTAAAACTAACAGATTCATTCTGTAAAATGCCCTTCTACAAATATTTTCTGCTTTCTGGGCCTTATAGTCTCCGTTACAACTATTGAACTCTGCTTTGGGTGAAAAAGTAGCTATAGACAAAAGAACAATTAAAGAAATACTACAGTAACACTACCAAAACAGTTGCTAGTTTGGATTTCTTCAAAAAATCATAATTTTCTAATTCTGATCTAAATTATTATGCAACATTTAACAACAGAAATTTCAAAATGTCACTTTACATATATATTTATTGCACTAACAGTCTTCTAGGTTCAAGTTTATACCCTTTAATGACTGATTTTGTTAAAACAATTTTGCATCATGCACAAATTCTTTTCTCTGATTATGCATATGTCCAGGTTTTTTCTAGGTACATTTGTTTGCATACTAAAAATCTTTACTGAACACTTCCATGGAGGGATAGTTTCATAAATTACCTACTGATGTTATGGCTTTTTGACAGCTACAGATATTTAATGGATATCACTAAACCTATGATTATATGGATATGTTCTACACTATGTTTAATTTTGAAATGCATAAAATCTTCTTAATCCCAAGCCATTTGAATCATCAAAGTATTAGGGTGTGAAACTCATCATCTATATTTGAGCATGTTCTGTGCTGTCAGTATTCATAGTATTTGGGAGAATTTCCCTGCACTGCAAAGGGGAAAGATATCAATAGTCTCTTTGTAAATCGTGTCAAATTTTTCTGGAATTCCCTGGTTTGTTTTTCGTTGAACTTGGAGGGCTGTGTTTTGTTTTTGTTGTTGTTTATTTATATAATTAAGAAACTGTCATAAAACAAAGCAAGAGCCTATTTTATTTTTTTCCAAAAATAAATCCACTGCATGGTTAATCTTCAAAAGCATATATCTGTAATTCTAAACAAGCCAGCTCTTTTCTATCTATAGCTCTTGGTTATGTGAGTGAAGTAAAGTTTCAAGTGGTATAATTTCAGACAATCTGCTCCTATTCATTACTGCAAAATGGATGGCAGTTGGAGATATCACATTACCAACTCTATTTTTGAATCATAATCACACCAGATAGTTAGTCTTCAAAAGGCTGACACAAAACTCCTTACTAGAACGTTCCTGTCTGGATTGCATAAGAATGTAGACATCATTGGTAATAAATTTACTCTGACAGCTGCTAAAAAATTTACCAAGCTTGACAACAGACTCTAAAAAGCAAAGGAGAAAATAGAAACTTTGATTGATATTCACTCAAAATATTTATCTTTCGGGGAAGTAAATAAATAAAGAGAGAGAGAAAAGTACATCTAAGCACATATATAAGAAGGCATTAAGATGGTATTTTGACTATAACTTTGTGGTCTGCTTTGGAAGGCTTGCTTTTTGCAGACACCCTATTTTTCATAACAAGAATAAATAACTTGAGAAAGCACGTACCGAATTGAAAATGCAAAATCAGTCCCTCCTAGTTCTCTTTAGGAGAGAATGAAACTTTTCCCACGGAGACCAAGTTGAAGCAGCCCCTTTGGCAATGATGTTTAATGATGTCAATCTGGTGAGGGTTATGCCAGCAGCAAAAGGGACATGCTAACAGCTCTCACTGTGTTTCAAACAGATTCACTCTCACCATCACCTAGATAGACGTGAATCCATGCCACTTGCCCTCTCAAAGCTTCTCTATTGCTAAACATGTTCTGAAGGTACTTGGGAGGAAAATAAATGACTGGAGTAGTCTCTGCCCAAAGCTGCCGTAAGTGAAGAGCCTGCTGCGTATCAATTGCTTGTTTGGTGGCTTTCAAGGCAGAATGGGGCATCGATTTGTTTAAATGCTGCAGTATATTAGTGTTTCTTATCTTCTCCCAAGCCTTCGGCCTCATCTCTTTCAGAAGAAGATAACCTACTTTATTACAGAGCACGTGTGCTGCTCAGCACCTTGAAATATGACTGACTGAACTATATTGATTTTTTAAACCTATCTATGTTTCAGAATCACTTTTTGAACTGATTCTGGGGAATCCTTCACTATAAGGCAAAGAGACGAAGACTTGCTAAGAACATACACAGTATGTAGACAGGTGTGTTAGTTACCTTTCTCTCATCACTGAGACAAAATGCCCAACACCCCAGGTTAAAGGGAGAAAGGTTTATTTAGCTGACGGTGTGTAGAGGTTTCAATCTATAGTTGGTTGGCTCTCAGGCAAGGTAACACATGGCAGAGGGGCAGTAGTTCATGGCAGTGGAAGACAGCAAAAGCAAGCAAGGGGAAGGCAAGCCTCTTTCTGTCCCTTATATTGCATGCAGGCTACTTGCCCTGGGGCAGGTGTAGCACTTATATCCTTAATGTCAGGGTTGGAAAATGAATCAGTCACGAACAGATTCAGCCACCTCTGAATTCATCCCGCCCCCTGCCTAACATGACTGCATGAGGCTTTGGGGGGACATCTAGACACGAACCATAAAAACAGGTACAGAAGGTAAAGTAGCTGATTCTGGGATAATTGGGATAACTTTCCCAAACTTGGAGCGTAGCAGGGTCATCCCTTTTTTCCATTGCTTTCTTCCTTCTTTCTCCTCATACCCTTCCTTCCCTCACTCTTCTTCTTACCCAATGCCGTACTTCCTCCTCTATTGCTCTCCATAATACTATCTCTTTTGGGAATGTTGCACCCAATCACTCACAGCATAAATTATTCATGATAAAGTACTCCAGTACAACCAATAGAAAACAGTTTAAGAGACAACCAAAGAAGTTAAGGGACAGAGAGGAGCATGAATGCAAGATGTTTTTCAGTAGCAGGGCTGCAGACACAGGGGAAATTCTCTTGTGACCCAGACTAAAATAGGAGTGCGTGTGTATCTTCCCTTTATAGCATCTTAGTAAAGGGCAGATACTTACCAACCACATGCTTATGTCGTTTATTTCTTTTTGATATTTTTATAACTTTTTCTTCATCTCTTCTTCAGCACAAATCTTTTTCTCTATCTTCCGCTTTTTTGGATTTACTTTTATTTCTCTTACTACAACAATGAAAAAGAAACAGGAAAAAAAAAGAAATGCCATGGATACTATTTTCATTAGCATTAAATCAGAATGGCTAAGATATCCTTCCCTCACTCTTCTTCTTACCCAATGCCGTACTTCCTCCTCTATTGCTCTCCATAATACTATCTCTTTTGGGAATGTTGCACCCAATCATCTATATCTATCTATCTATCTATCATCTATCTATCCCACATGTACATTTCATAAGTAAAAATCTTGTGTTTATTATATTTATTTACAAACATAAAAAAGCCAGACTTTCTTTGTTTCTCAGAGTTTGTGTATAATTCGAGTCCTCATTTTAGAAGAACACAATCTTGTTACTACCAGATAGATTGTTTCAATGATTTATGCATCACTTTGGATTTAACACAAGCAAACTCAAGTCTTTCCTGTTTCTTGCTTCTCTTTGATACGGTCTCTCAGTTCCCAGAAAGTTTGTGTAAAATGGTGGCATCAGGGCCAAGACATCAGGTTCCCTGGTCTTGATACCTGGTCTTCAATGATCTGTTTCTAACTCCCCTGATACCTGCAAAGATGGGGTCCTCAGATCCAGGTACAACTGCACCCGATCTGGCATTAGAATGAACACATAAGGATGGGGAGGCTCTCAGGGCCTCTCAGCTTCTTTCTCCAGTAAGTTAGTCTCTGTATCACCATGGAAAAGCTTACTGTCCTTCAACTGCACAACAGGGGAGCTGGAACTGAAAGATTACTTCTGTACCCAATGTACCCTCCTCCTGGCTGCTACGCTGGAAAGTTCACTTCGTTGTTTGGGCAGTACCTCTTGGAAATAAAAAAATAATCCTTCTAGCAGATATTCATCTATATTTCTATTAATTTTTGACTCAAGATCACAAGATGCCTAAGGTTTACTGCATTCTCATATTGTAGTGAGTTTTGAAACTCTAAAATCTGTCCAATTATTTGTTTTACTTAGCTTTCCCCCACCCCATCCCTTTGGTAGTGGTCTCTGTAGTTTTCTATTTTTTTATTTCATGGAAAAAGAAAACAAAGTAACAGTAACAAAAAAAAAACAATAGTGAATACATTAGATATTGCTCTCTTCAAAGTAGTTACTCAATATAAGACATAGGGAAAAAAAGTTTCTTTCTTACAGGGTACTTTTATTTTTTTTTATTTTAAAGAGAATAAAACAAAAAAGGACAGAACAAAGCAGATCAGAACAGAACAACAAAAGCAACACAGCATTTTACAACAAGACAACCAGATATCAATAGTAGCTACCATAATGTCTCTTTCTTTGTAATAGTTGAACATGGACTCAAATACGGTAATATCAAACATAAACAGTAGTATAAAACCATTCAAAAGAATGAAAGAATTATAGGTTATTCTGAACCGAATAACAAAAAATGATCAATGGCTACTATAATATCTCATTTCCCATAAAAAATTTGTTTATACTATCACATATATTAAAACCCCTATAAGATACAACATGATAGAAGCAATGGTAATAGATGAATAAAAGCATGGTAGGACTTCAAAGTAAGATGATATTAAATCAGCAATGGCTGCCATAATGTTTTGTTTTCTTCAAAAGAGTTGTTCATGCCATCACACATAATCAAGTCAAACAAAACAGAATAAAACCATTCCAACTGATGAATGAAAACATTAAAAGGCTTCAAAGCTATGTAATGGGGAATCATGATTACCCTAAAATCTTATGTATTCTTACAATTTCTCACACTACGGAGACTATATAGTATTTATACATGTGAGTTTGTCTTATTTCGCTTAGGAGTATGGTCTCGAGTTGCATCCATTTATTTATGAATATCTCAATGTGATCATTCTTCATAGTTGAGTAGTGCTCCATTGTAAGATTCTTACAGGGTACTTTTAATTTTTTTTAGAACAATGTTACTCTTCTCTCATTTATGATTTAATGAGGAAGTCCCCAAAGTGAAGTGAAAACTGTAGCTAATATCTCAAAATGTCCCATAAATGTCTTCCCTGGCCTCTTTAGCTGGTTGCTGAATTCACTGCAAATCCTTCCTTGAAGGCCGAATCAGAATGGCACATTTCAGTGTCAACCATGGAGGCCTTGATGAGAAATACAAAGTAACAAAAATTTTTACAAATTAAATTGCAATGTATACAGTCCAAAGGGGAAGCAAGAAAGATAATTAAAGCATGAAGTGATTCTAATAAGCAGACATGAGATTTAAATTTTACTTCTGAATGGAATACAAAAATGTACACCATTGATAGAATTTGTACAATTAGTGAAATACCCTCGCTTAAGAGTTTTTCTTCCAGTAGATAAGAAGGGATTAAGAACAAGATACTTAAATATGAGTCATTTTCAAGGCAGTTCCCAATATTTGAAGAATTGCTCTTTTTGCTGGGCTTTCATTCTCATTTGTTGTTATTCTGAGCATGTTTCAGTAAAGTACTTTCTTTCTTATTAAACATACAATTGCCATTTGACACCAACATATACTAATTTGTACCGTGAAGCCTCTCATTCAAAATAATCCTTGCCCTGACATGTTCTGACTATGTGGGCTTGAGGAGTTTAACTCTTCACTGCCCTTTTCCTCATCGTCCAATTCATAATTGTTCTTATTTGATGGTGGTGTGATAAATATGTATGAGAGATCATTAAATCTAAAGAAACAAACTCAGTGCTAGGAAGTCTAGAAGTCATTTAGGGTGTTCAACTTTCCCCTCTCAAAAAAGCAAGAACTAATTACTCCAATTGAGATCTTGAATCTAAGTGTTTTGCTTTTTGTGAATATAGCTGTCTGCCATGCTGGAGTGAACAGCCAGTATTTCTGTGCAGACAAAAGTAGCTTCCACAAGCTCTGGTAAAACCCAGCGCCATGTGGAGAGATGCTGCTGATCAGAGAGCAGTGCCCTTCGTGTTCCTGCTAGAGCAGATGGGTTTCTTTCACTGCTGCACCCTTTCCCAGAAGTCACAGAAGCAACCAATTTGTACCAAGAAAGAAATGCCTCTAATACAGCCAGTACTTCCTATGTGAACTAATACAATATAATTTTGCTAGAAAGTCATCAAGGGCTTCTTACTGGGGTGTTGAAAGAAATATAGGCCTGAGTGACAGTGCTAAACAAAATATGCAGTGAAAAATATGGTTAATTATGTAATATTTGTACTATTACAATTTATCCATTATTTCCCAAGGTTGAGGAACCATTCTGATATTTTTTTCAATATGCTATTGAATTTATATTATGTCACAGGTAAAATAATTACCAATGCATGTTGATTAAATGAATAGCTTCATAGAGTCTTTCTAAAATTGTTTTGTGGCCCCATTTATCAAAATAGGAAGCCAAAATAGGAATCCAAAGAGTTTTTCTTCTTTTTTTTTATTCTGACTTTTTTCAGTAAAGAATGATCAGCTCCTACAGACTAAATGTTTTACAGCGTTTACCTTTGGGACAGCATGGTGAACTGTCCCAAAACCCAGGTCTTTCTTCCAGGAATGAATGTGAAAGTGACTGTAGAACAGTCTCAATCCATCTTCCAAGAGAGCTACAGAACTCCCAAGATAGATTTGAGTCTTGGGGCACTATGGAATAAAGACATTTACTCAGATTAATTGCCCTGGCAGTATAAACAAGTAGAATCTGAAATAAAGAATATTGCTAAAATCAGGCTTTCTTATTAGTTTCTTGTACTTAGAATCCAAATTAATGACTAACACAGGTTACTAACAAAGGTAGAAAAGAATAATAATGAGTAGATGAGGAAAAAATACAATGCCACGTTAGCTGGCTCAATTTGTGGGTGATTGATTAACGTTCTTGGTGTTTACATAAGTAAAATTGTCACTACAGAGTCAGTTAAAAATCCTGAGATTTTAAAGGCAAAAAGATAAAGGGTTAAAATATTGGTAAAACCACAAACTAAGAGAACAGATATTTCCAGGAAACTCATCCTGAACTTATTTTCTTAATGTGTCTAATGTTTCTACCCTATTACCTGATTTAGTATATATTCAATATTTTCAAAGTTTTTATTTTTATATGTTTTACCCATACTGTGTTCTCTGAGGAGACTTCAAGGAATTAACCAATATATTTATGAAATTATACATAAATCGATTAAATAACCAGACTTGCTTTAAAGCACAATACTTGTAATTTATCATTAACTATATATAATTTCTAATGGTCATTATTTTGAAAAAACTAATAAAGGTTGAAAACAAAATTATGGTAAGTTTGAGATGGGAATGTTGAGATGTTTTGGAGGAAAAACTAACCTACCCTAAACTCTGTGACCAACCATGGGCTGTGTTTCTTTTGATGTAAATATGACAAAATAAGTTTAAAAAATTGATTGTATAACAAATATAACAATGGGTGATAAAATTTTATGGAAGTGAGCAAAGTCCATCTGGCAAAAGAGATGCAAAAATTGTGAGACTAAAAGATGTACAAGTAGGTCTTATCCCTTGAAAGATCTAGAGAATAAAGCTAGAAAAATATAATCAATTGGTTTAATTTGGGGAATCCCCAAAGAATTTGCTCTAAAAAGTTACAAGAGACACAAATAGGAATGTCCACTTAACCCAGGATCCATGCTTTGGAAAGATTCACCCTTGTGACCCACCCACCTAGTATTCAAAACTGGATAATGTGTTTATAAAAATTGGCCTTCATAGTTTTGGCAGGATATTGGACAAAAGCACCTCCTTTGAAATAAGAAGGAGCAGGTTAGATTTCAGATCTCGTCTCTTTGATGAATTTGGAAATGGGAATTAATAACATTTTAGCTATTTGGGGGGCAACTAAGCTTAGGTCTTGGAAAATCAATGCATTGAACTACCCCACTGCACCAAACATATTTGAAAAGCGAATTAACACTCTTGGGAGGGAAGAAAACACAGAGAGAATGAAAAAATAGAAGAAGAGAAAGGTTTGTAAGAATAAAGAAAAGAAGATATGAAATAAACAGAGTAAACAGATATAGTTTGCTGGGGAAAATGGGAAGATTAATCGAGTTTCTGCAATATCTCCACTCCCTGATCCAAACATTCTTGAATCTTTCTCCCAAAGTTTTGATCTTTGGTTACTTCATTATAATTTGCACTTTTATATTGTGTTATTTTATTTATAGTATTCAAAACTGGGATTTATTATTTGGATTCAAAAGGTCATTAATGGTAGTACTGGGCAGAGTGGGTGAAAATAGAGTTGGAGAAAGAGGATATTTGTGAAAGATGAAATGGAGGAATTCCCAAGACCCTTGACCTAGAAAAAAGGGGAGCAATGAAGAAATATTAAGGTTAACATGGATAAATGAGTGATAATATATTAAACTGGAGAAAAACTATAACTTTACCATGGTCATGAAGGCCATATCAAGTATTTATTCCATGAAATACCAAAAGCTGACGGGACCAGTGAAGAAACAGTAAGGACTATCTCCTTCATCACTATTTATCTACAAAATGTGCCTAGTGGTTTCTACTTGGTCAACAAATATCAACTATTGAAAGTATGTTTTCCAGATAAGGACAAAATGGACAGAGAAAGAGTTAATTTACTTACTACTCATTTGCATTTGAGTAATTAGTGCTAGGAAATATAATCCTGATGCAACATGGTAAACCCTAAGAGACAAACTCATAGTTCAAAGTAGAAGGGGTCATAGCTGAAGGGGCATGTGTAAGGGATTTTTTTTTCTTTTTCTTCTTTTTGTTTTTGATTTTTGGCACAAGAGTAACCTTTAGAGCTTCAGAATGAAGGTCTTTGGCAAAGAGTATGCAAGTTTTTCTTTAGGGAAATTTTTGTTTAATGTTTGGTGACCTTGTTTGAATCATCTAAACACCATGGGCAGCTCTGGTCATTTTTTAATCTAATGCACAACACCTAGGTCATTTGTGTGAGAGTTTTCTCTCTTCTTAGGGTCCACCTTCAATTGTTACTCCTTAATGATGTGTATCTTCCATATCTGTAGAGCTGGTAATAGTATCTCTGACAGTGTCCAGGGGCTCCTCTCAGAGGTGTAACTAGCTTTGCGGGAGATTCAAAACATGCACAATAAGACACTGAGAAACAAGGATGGTGCATTTAGTTCCAGTTAGGAGGCTGCATATCATGTAGTGTGCATTGTATTTGAGGGGAGCCAGATCATCATGCTGAACCACGCTGAACAGTAAGATTAAGGAGAAAAGTACAAAAGGAAGGCAGAGAATATTCTGGAAGGCATGTGATCATGGTGCTATTATGACTAGGAAAGAGCAGAGTGAAAAGGGTTATGCAGACCAAAGGATTTTAATGCTGAAATTATATATGAGCTCCACATAAATGCAATACCTCATTAGTCATGTAGATACCATGTAATGGAGTCCATGACCAAACTGGTGACGTTTATCTTTAGCAATCCAGGGTTACATATAGATATGTCTGTGCTCATGTATTCAATAATTATTCACAGGATACATAATATATGTGAGACATTTTACTGGGAACTGTTGGGATTAATTATGAATCTAACAGAACCTTTGCCTTCAAAGTAGGGATTAGCAAATTTTATGAGACCCACTTAAATTAGTTTGAAACTTCCAATGTGCACTTAAACATTCTGGGAAGATTTTACCTTGAAGAAATCTCAACCCTAAAGCATAGAAAAGCCTGTTTTACTATTACTAGGGAAAATTCCTTAGAAGGAATGAAGGCGCCCAAGCCAATAGCTAGGCACAAGAAAGAGGAAAGCAAAAAATGGATAGGAAGTCAAAAACAGTGGGGTAGAAGTTAAACACCCTATTAAAATTTTTTAAGAAAGGCATGAGGGAAGCAGTTACTTTGCATGTTTTGCCCTTGATTCGCAGGAGACTCATGGCCAGTGTGGACCAGAGCCGGGGTCTGGTGCAGGCACTGCCAGACCCCTTGCTGGGCACGACCTGGAGTTAGAAGCTATGGAAGAATTGATTTCACCATGGATGGAGTCCACACAGCTGCTGTCCTCTTGCTGCTAATGTCTTCCAGCTCCTACAGGGCTTATTCTGCTTTGCCTGCAAAGCTGAGCTGCTGGCAGGAGGCAGATTGCCTTCCACCATGGAGACTCAATGTGGTCTTAGCTGTTGAGGAGGCCAGCAGCTCTATCAGAAAGGCTCCACCCTAAGTATTTCAAGGCCGGGCCAGAGATTAATGTGCCTGCTTAAAGCCAAAGAAATTCGAAGCACACTGCTCTAGAAAAGATTAAGTCAGTGGGGAATCCAAATAATGAGAGCCCCAAGGAATCATTTGGAACATCAGAGGAAACTGAAAGAAAGCTTAATATCTTTTTAAAGGGGGAAAAATAATCTACAGAGGCTTAATAAATTTATGTGACCTCTTACTCTATTGTAAACACTTAAAGTCATAAGTAAATAAAAGAGGAAATGGCCCAAAGGAGGGAAAATATTAGTGCTCGTGACTCTAGTGTTTGACAGTTTAAATTACAGTGCGGATGAACCTGGAAAAGCAACTACATTTCTTTGGGGATCCCTGGAGTGTGTCAGAGCAGGGAGATGGAGAAAAAGAACTACCCAAGCTGCAAGGGAAAGAAATGGGAAAAATTAAATCCCTAAGTTTGGTCTTGTATTTCAGAATTACCATCAGCAAACAGCGCAACCAATAGCTTAGGGAAAAACTATACAAGATTGAACCTGGCGAGGCGGGATCTGAACATCTGAAGCTGATAAATTCTGAAGATCATTACTCAACTTTTAACTTGCTGATGTTCACATCTCTGGGCCTCTGGAATAGAGATGGCTCCAAATCACTGTGCTTTGTCTTACCCTCGTAAATCAGGGGAGCACAGACAAAGGGACCCATCTCTATTTGGATTTTCCACACTCCTGGTACAGTTGCTGTTTTGGAATTTATATATATTGCAGTTTTTCTTCTTGCTGTTTTTCCCTCCTGGCAGCTATGCAGAAATATCAAATGACCATATGGCAGAATGGGGATCCATTTCTGTCTTCCCCATTCTAAGCTTAGTATGCTTTGCGGGGGACCAAACAAAATATTTTGAAAACCCTCCTTGTCTTTCTCCCCTCTTTCTAGGGACTTTGCTTGAGCAGCCCCTATATCACACTCCAGGGAATGTTGACTTTCACTGCAATGAATTGATGCCTTTCCAGTGGTAATCAGTTCACTTTAAGGTTATCACATCAACCAACAATGTCAGCATATCCAATTTCTCCATGTATTTCAGGGCATTGTGGGAATACATGATGATTAAGAGATCCTATCCCTCAGGTAATGGAGTGGAAAGAGGACAGGAGGAAGTCAGAAAAGGGTAGACCTGACTCTGGCTATAACTAAGCCCTGCTTCAGTCTTCATTTCGTTCTTCAGAGTATATCTCTTTAGTAGTCTAGGGCGGCATGAGGGGTTCATTCTATTCTGTGATACTAACCCATGAAGCCAACCAAGGGCAAAGGCTCTCAGCTCAAGGATATATGTGAGCTAAGGTGCTCAGCTTCTGTCTCTTAAGTTGTAAATTTAAACTATTAGGCATTAGACTACTAGACTTAGCACCAGAAACGATGTAATACACAAGCAGAACTAAGAGAAAGCCGAGATTGAGGGGCAGAGAAACTAAAATTGTAGAGGAGGCCAGCATACAGAGAAATAAATATAGCAACACACAGGAAGAAAAAAATATGATACCTCTATTTAAAAAGAGCAAAACAGAAGGTAGGAGGATGAGCAAGAGATGCAGTAGTAGGAGCAGAGAAAAGTAACTTATTATCATGAGACTTTTAATTCTTACAAAGTATTAGATGGCATTTCTCCCATAACTGTCAACATGTGTTTGACTTTGGTTTGTGTATAGATTTTTGTTCTTTGGAACCAAGAGAATATTAACTACAAGTGCTGACTGGTATATGACTCCACTCTCCTCTCGGCTGTAACTTAGATACCTGTTAGGGTGGGAATATTAACATGTCCTTATTACAGAGCTGGAGATGTTGTGATGCTTGCCACTTATCTGTTTCATAAAAGGCCACTGTACCTAAATTTCCAGCCAAACCCTTAGTGACAGACAGTTTGAACACATCAGATCATGAAGCAGGGGGAGGGGTGAAGAGTCATGCATCTTTGGGAAAGATGAACTGGTGATGGATATGGCAAAAGCAGGGTAGAGGAGAAAGTGATTCTGAGGTGGTGGTAAGCATGGAGTGGCACATGAGCATTTGGCACGGGACTAAAGATGGATGAAGAAACTTGAAGTTTGGACAGTGCTTTCAAGATGATGTTAAAGGATTCGAATTTCAAATTGGTTTTGGTTTTAATCTCTTTAAGGTATATCAAGCCCATAAAAGTGTGGAAGTTGTGGTGGTGGTATAACGTTTAATGCAAGGTTGCACAATTTTTTATATTCATTCTGTACCTTGGAACATGTACAGTGATTTACTGGAAGTTTATATTGAATTATTGGGATCGCTCAAAAAATTTATGTAGCATTATTTAGTATATTTTAAAATATTATCCTAATAGACTAAGTATAAATTCTCCCACCATCTAATCCTTCTGTTTATTTAAGAACCAGCACAATTGAAATGTTAGCTTCATGACCCAAAACAAGATACTTCTGAGATGTACTGTGGTACAGCGCATGACATCAGGAGTTCAATAAATATTTATTGAATAAATCATTCAATATTTCCTCTTCATTTCCCACAATGATCAAAAAGTTCTATAGGTTTCATTGCCCCAGGTATTCTGATTTTACCTAGGAGAATGAGGAAAAAGAGGAAGTAGGAGTAAAGGAAAAGTGACTTCTGTGTTTCTTTGTGAAAATATTGGACAACATTCCAATTACAAAACCATAATATTATTTGAGTACATTAATCTGTCTCTACATCTTGATGTCCAATGTCTTATGATCTGTATCACTGCCCACACCTTGCTGATACTGAAGTCGTTGATGCCAAAGAAAGAAATAGCATCATAACTTCATTAGATGTAGGAAGAAAAAAATGAATAGTTAGAAAATAAACTAAAATATTTATTCAAGTTATACAAATGGCTCACACTGGTAGCTAAACTAGAGAATGAAACATCTGAAAACAGTGACTTATACATGGGAAAATCAGGCAAATATATATTTGTAAACAGTATAGACAGAAACCAGTAGACCTCTATATTGTGCTACCCCAGGACCCCTTATGGCTCACTACTGTTTTTTTTTTTAATTAAGTACAAGTGGTAGCAGGATATGAACACATGATCTTGGTGGTGGTTTAGCGTAATATAAAGGTTTTGGCTGGCTTTACCATCAGCGATCCAGTTCCAGTAGTGTCTCCCTTCATCCCTACTCCCACCCCCAAAAAACTGAGAGAAAAAAATTCTACTTTTCTGGAGTCCCCTTTATTTTTTCTCCATCAAGATAAACACATAAACCCACTTCTGGTAAGCATTTGAACTTTGTGAGAAAATAAATAAGTTGGGCAAAATAACATGCATGAATAAGTTGTAAAATTCACCAAGTTTATGTGTGGTGTCTCCAATTGATTTGACTCCTTATTTTTTAACTATGGGAAATAGGAAGTCATGTAGGCTTCTACTCTCCATTAGTTTTTCCAGAGCTGGTCAGAGGGGTTTGCTCCTTTGGGCATTTCCCTAACAAATGCATTCCCTGAAGTAAGTTTCCATGCACAGCAGGTGTTTACACTGACAAGTATAAGGGAATGAAATAAATCACTCTCTCCGCAATTACACCATGAAGATCTACTGACACACAATGAATAAAACCTTTAGACTCTGAGAGGAGAGGAGCCCCTCCAATGTACTCCAAATGCCAGGTCCTCGCATCACCATTGAATGTCTAGCCCGAGAGAATTTGCAGAGATAGGCAAATAATAAGTGAGTAACAACATAGCAAGCAGCAGTAAATAGCAGGATTCAGAGTATTGTGCTATAATAGAAACATCAATCCTGTTTTCCAGGGAAACTACAGAAAATCCCAGCCATAATATTGTCCTCCACTCGACTGCCAGATTGGCTTATCATTTACTCTTTCAAAAGGCTAGAATCTAAAATCTCAGTGCCATACGGAGTACAACCTAAAGATGAAATTGTAAACACTTTCCAAGCCTCGTTTAACACAGAAATAGATATTTCAGGCATCAAACCATCGATTCCAAGGTTGGTTTCTGAGTGGTTCTCTGGTGTGATATACAGGAAAAATGGAGAGAAACACCAACACCTTACTTCCTACTGGACAGACATTAATTATACTATTTATTTAGGCATTTAAAAAGTATTGTAACTTCAGTACATGTGTCCCTGTGCCGCAAACTCTCTAGGCAGAAATCACCCTTAAGCGTAGCTGTTTCTGTTTGACTTTTTTGAGAAATGATTTGGAATATGCTAATATTGGCCATATTTAGAGCGCAGTCCTTTCCCAATTACAAATTTTCACTCCAATAGACAGACCATTCTTAATTCAGTATTTTACTACTTCCAGTTCATAGAGACCTCCATCATACCAGATATTCTGCATGTTAAGGCAGGAGGCCACAAGTTTGAGGCTAGTCTAAGCAAAATACGAAGACCCTGTGTTATGGTTTATATACCAGGTGCCCCCCCAAATCTCATGCAATTATGGATTCCACTGAATCTAGCATTTGTGATTGGTTCGTTGTCTAGCTCTTGGATTGGTGGTGTGAGTGCTACACACACCCAGGGGTGGAGCCAATATACGCTGTACCAGCAGGAAGAAGGCATATCTTTCTCTTTTGCTGTTCCGGCTTGCGGTTTATGTTGGCCCCGCCATACCAACCTGCCGCTTGGAGCCAACTGACTATGGACTGAAACTTCCAACCTGTAAGAAATAAACCTTCACTTCCCTAACTTTGGGTGTCAGGCATTTTTGTCTCAAAAATGAGAGACAAAATTAGCTAAGACACCCAGTTTCAAAATAAAAAGAAATACTGTATAGCCATGCCTGGCGGTGCGTGGCTGTCACTCCAACATTCTGTAGGCTGAGGCAGAAGGATTGCAAATTCAAACCTACCCTGGGCAATATAGCCATATAGGGAGACCCTGTCTGAACATAATAAATAAATAAATATATGTGGTGATTATTGCTCTGTAATAGAGTCCTTGGATTCAATTCCCAGTACCACAAAAAAAGGGGTTTCAAAAAAATAACTAAACAGTGTCTTATGATTTCATCTAAATATCCCGCCCTTAAAAATCTTTAATACAATTGCCCTTTCTCCACAGAGACTCTGACAATTTCCATTTCTACTGCATACATGTTCCAGCTTGAACTTTTCGAGTTTTACTTTTTCTTGCATTTCAGATTTCACATAGCTGGGTATGTGAGCACTATAGTTTCTCTCCTCTCCTTCCACATTCACACTAACATGGAACTTTATTCTTTATAAAAGGAATTTTATAAGTAGAAATGAACTGTGCAGCCCACCCCAACATTTAAAGATTCAATCATTTAAGCTAGAAATGTGAAATTCATATTTGTCTACTCAGATATAGTTGCATTCCACAAGTTCCTGATTCATAAAACCTATCTGTTGAACCCTTCTTCCCCACTTCTTCTTTGATTTTGTTCCAGATTGCTTCATTACTATTTCACTTGTCATCACTTCTGATAGCCCTTCTTATAAAATGCCACCAAATTCTAACATATTCCATTATGCGTGTCTGATCAAGTTGTTCCCCCATGTAATAGAACCCCAATGGTTTCTAATGTTCAACTAAATGAACACAAATCTCCTTTACACAGCATTCAAGTTCCTCTACAGACCAAAGTCAATATACCCATGAGGAGGCAAGTTCCATTTCAGTATTTTTTTTTTTCGGTTTTGTTCACTGCTGTGTTTCAAGAGCTTTTGAACTGTGCTTGGTAGATAGTATATTTCCTAGTGCTAAGTAACTCTTTGATAGGTGAGCAGCTATGTTTTTTCTTACCCTTTTTGCTCTCCCCCTAAACTCCTAATGTTGGCTACTCCTGAAAACCTTACCCTGTCTTCCACGTTCTTCCCTGACATCCCTAGTCCTTGGTTTCAAATGCGAATGATTTCTGAGAATTTCTCTACCTTTGCAACAAATATTTATAAAGTTTCTGCTTCCAATGTAATCTCCATAAACATCTACTATTCCACTTAATACTTTTTAATACAAATATTTGGGTGTATTTTAGTGGCTGTGTCATAGCCCTGTCCACTCATAAATGCTTATCAAGAACTGATAATTTACCTATCATTTCACATTTCGCAAAAGAGTAAACGTACTTACAGATCTATGAAAAATAAATATTTTCAAAAAATCAGAAATGCTGAGAAGTTTTAAAGAAAAACAAAATATGATCAAATAAAATTAAATAATGAAGGTTATTTTAAAAATCATGTCACTGTTGTACTAAGTGCCCTATGACAAATCTAAGTGAAGCTAGAATACAGTGTCAATATTTACAAGAAAGGGCAGAGAAGTACTGACACCTTCTAAATGGATTCTATTACAAAAAGTCACTGTGAAAATCAATTGTGTAGCTTTTGAAAAGCATTTCATAAAAGGAATGAAAAATAATGCTTTTATTCTGAGACCATCCCACTGAACACAATTCAATCCAAAATATTGCAAAGTGTACACATAAGGCACTGCTGGAAAAAAATAAAATTTAGCAACACAGGTTTCTCTGACCACCTGTTTAGTGTCTTTTCTCTTGAGAAATGCTCTGTGGCAGAAGCTGTACATTGCTATAAATGATGCTTCATAGATCCAGCCTCATTCTGAAATAGAGGATAAATGAGAAAAAGAACAGTAACCTCTCTTTCATATCAAAAAAGCACCAGTGGTTGTGGAAGGGTCTCTAGATTTCCACCTGTAAGTGTAGACACCTGGATTGGAGCCAACTGCACCAGGCAAGTCTATTACTATTTCTGTTCATATGGCCCCACTAATAAGGTAAGAAGGCTTTGAAGTTGCCTTAATGCTTCAAAGAAAAATACTCAGAGAAATATTTTCCAACCCATTTCTTGTACCTCTTTTATAATAGGCTTTCAGGGATACTTTAAATAGATGTCATGGGTGCTGTGTTTGTTTACTTGAAATTACTTGCCAATTGTGATCAATCACCTGGGAATTGATTATGCCCAGTTACTGATATGATAATGAGAATCAGTCATTAACAAGTCTGTTTCGTCTAATTCTGAAGAACTGGGATAAGCCTTTGTAAGGAGAATTGCAATTAATTTATTCCCCAAGTAAAGACTTCTTCACTTAATAAAAATTCATTGTTTATTTTGATATTGGAGATGGACCCAGAATCTTTGCGCTGAGCTGCACCTTTACCCCTTTATATATATATTTTGAGACACAGTCTCACTAAGTTGCTTAGGTGGGACTTAAATATGTGATGCTCCTGCCTCAGCCTCCATCCTCCTGGGACCATTAGAATGGATATTGAGAGATAGTTGATATCCAACCTATATTATTTCTTCCTTCTTTTCAATTCTTTCCTATGCCTTTTCCATCTTCTATATGTTTATAGTTCTTCTGACTCTTGCCTCACATAATAAGATACAACTCACCACACTATTACTCTGACAGTGAATCAATGTTATCATTCACCAGTATCTTCATCTGATACAAATGGTGACCATTCCTTCTCCCATTTATCCCATAGTTCAGAACAAAGCAAGAGTCTCTAAGCTGCGGCAGTGTTAAATGTTTCCATGAACTCTGCAAGAGTGACCTGTGTCTTCCTGATCTTCATCATTTTCTAGACTTTGGTACGTGCTTCACGAAGTAGCTCCCTAACCCGAGTGTTAGTAACTCAGACTCCCATGGAAAGAAGTATGAGAAAATGTCCAGCGATATGTTCTGAACAGCTCTGGGGTAAAAGGACCACCTTAGCCTTCTTGATGATGCCCTCACCTCCCTTTCCTTTTGCCCCAGACTGAAAATGCCTGTCTACCCTTTTGAAATGCTTCCTGATTGCTTTGCCACTCGTCTCCTCCCTTCCTTGGAATATCCCCTGCAGATGGTGTGAGGAGCTGCCAGCCAATTTAAATTAATTTGGCTAAATTAGGAAAAAGTAAATGTTCCTTTTTGAGACAACAGAATTTCTCTTCCAGATTCCCCAAAATAACTCCGGAGGATGATTAGTCTGAAAGAGATTCCCGAGGTGTGTGCCACTCTTACACTGTCACAGGTGTTTGCTGCTAATAGGATTTTGTGCTCCATGCCAAACATTCTTATGCTAGTGTTACTTTTTATTCTAAACCATAAAATTATGACTAATATATTTGGCTTGAATTTTCAAGAAACTAATTTCCTCCCAGAGGAGAATCTTGAGAAAAAAATCTTTCTGGTGATGAGAATAACTTATTCCTAAAATATCTCATTGCAATAATAAAAGATGCCACTACATTCAACTTTTAAATCAACTCAGTTGACAACACAGGAAGAATTTACTTTAAACTAGAAAACTGCTAAAATATTGAAGAAGAAAGTATGGGTGCCGTTATCAAAAGTCTTTTAATAACTGCAATTGTTAGGTTCTCTGATGTTAATGATGTTAATTTTTATGTAATTGGTAAAGAACAGAGAAAGAGGATGCCATCAGAAAGGTAAAAGCATGAGTTAGGAGGTGACAGGATTTTCTCCTACTTTAGTAGCTGATATTACTCTTAAGAAATATAAGTTTTATACCTATATCTTAATTTTAAATTTTAAGAAATTTTAATAATGTTAGGAAATTAATATATATTTCAGGACAACTTTTTTAATCCAAATCCTTTAAAACTTCACATAGTTAGATCATGTTCACTTGTTCAGTGAAAGTGAAATAAAATTTAATTTTCTGCAGTTTAATATTATTATAAAATTCTAAGGTGAAAGAATACAACTAAGAACCATCCCTGTTAGAAAGTGTGTTCAAACACTGAACTCAAGTTTACCTTCACCCTATAGCAACACCTTTCATGTTCGAGCACTTTTAGCTTACAAAGAACCTCCATGTAGATTATTTCCTCTGTTCCTTAAGCTCTTTAGAAAGTTAGTAGATGTATTAGCCAGCTTTTGTGTTGCAGAGACACAAAGCCCAATACTAACAGTTTAAAGGAGAAGATTAATTAGGCTCATGGTTTCAGAGATCCATGCCTGGTGTGTCCAAGGCAGACACTTTACGGCACAAAGGAGTGGTGCAGTAATGCGGTGCAGTTCACAATGGTCAGGAAGCGGAACACATAATAAGAGGGTGCCAGAGAGGGAGGGCACAGGGACCAGATACAGTTCCCAAGGGGAGCTTCTGTGTGTGCTTTACCAATCCCTTGGGTTGCTCCCAAGCCAATGAAAGACACAGTATAGCTTAAGCATCACAGTGGTAGTTGGCACCAGTTTAAACAATTAAAAATGAAAGACTTCATGGGAAGATAAGGCCAGAGTATTAGACGTGATATCTAGACAATTAATACAATGTGTGTGTAACCTTCCAAACTCACACACACACACACACACACACAATCACTCATTGTTTAAGATTGTTTTCATCCAGAAAGTAAGTTTTATTTAGAAATATAAAGCATTTTATGAAAATGGGTACTACTAATGTCGGGTGTTGGCCAAGGTAATCAGTTTGGTCCCCTACTAAAAACAACTCTAAATTTGAGTAAACTCTATGAGCAACAATATCTATCTACTATAAATAACTGTAGCATAGGACTATCATGTTAAAAGTGAGGTGAGTGTATCAATCCTATCAAAGGGCCCATTTTCTGTTCGGAGAACTATTCTAAAGTCTGACTGGAAAACAGCCTAGAAATAGAACAACAGTTCAGGTGAGTTTTAAAGGCAAGATCAAGAGCTCCAGCATACTGCAGTAAAGCAGCAAAGATTTGTGATGGAGTCCCTGAAAACACAGAAAGTAATATAAAGCCAGCTTTGCAAGACTGCGTGAGCTGGAAAGACAAAACCAGAAGCCAAACAGGGGTCTATAACACCTTCACATGTGGGAAGTTCTAGGATAGAGAAAATTAATGTAAAATTTCAGGAAAATGGCTCCTATTGGGAGAGGAGTGTGGTCGGAAATGACGGTGTAGGAGTGAGCTTTCTGTGAAGATAGAATTGTTTTAGGCTTTGAGGGTGTGGGTCACACGTCTATTCACTTTTCAAAACTCACCTCATCACAGTTGTTTGATGTGCTGTGTGTAAAACTGATCTCAGACAGAAAAACGATAGAAACATTGAATTCAGATTCAGATTACTTTGTTTTCCACAGGGGTATGTGTTGGCAAATCTAAAATTATTTTCTGACTATTCTAGGGTTGAGCTAGCAAAACAAGGATAATAACATCCTGTTGGAAAGAGAGATTGAAAACTAAGCTTTAGAGGAAAAATTATATGTGCTGGCCTAGGATTTTTTTTTATATATAATGTGAATCTAGTCCTAGATTTTATTGCAGAGAAAGCCTAGAAGCATTGACACATAAGAAGAATGTGTGCAACTAATACCCAAGCAGTTTTCTTCCCACCATTCTGAATTACAAGACAGAAGTTGCTGGGTGAATGTATTTTGGAACCTCTTTTTGTACCAAAGCAACAACAACAACATCAACAAATAACTTTGTCATAAAGATTGATATAACAAGATAAAAAAAAATGTAAGTATCTTGTAGTAAGTAAGAACTCAAGGAATGAAAGACTGTATCAAAAGAATGCAATATCTAGCTTGGAAGTACCTCAGCTGGTCACTCTGAAAAACTTCAAGCTTCAAAACAATGACTAACAATGGTAAGTCATTTATTAAAATAAGAATCTAGGGGCTGGGTATTTAGCTCAGCGGTGTAAGTGCTCACCTGGCAAGCACGAAGTCATGAGTTCAATTCCTGTTACCAAATAAGTAAATTAATTAATTAAGGATTTATAAGTCCATACTGATGTAAATAACTGGATCAATAATAATTGGAGAAAAAATTTCTTCTTACAGTGTGATGACTGATAGAGAATGTATGGGAAATTTAGAACATGCGTGTTAATAAAACTTAGCAGTAGTTTAAGAAATAAGATACAATTCAAGATTATTTTTCCATTGATTTTTTTAATTGTAAAGGGAAATGCTAGCTTCATATTGAGAAATCCCAATGGATGTTACTTTAAACAAGTTATCAACACTAACATCACCTATTTTGACAATTTAACATCAATTTTGTCTCTACATGGCATTAGTACTACTTATTAGTACTACTTATTAGTACTTATTAGTACTAGTTAGATATAACTAGAAATAATGAATTACCTGTATATAATCATGAAAGAAAATCAAACAAACCCATATGGAAGTATCTTTGAAAGATTTAGCTTGTACTGAGACAAATATGAAAGACTAGGAAGACACGCACATTGTATGAGGTTACATTAGATCCTGGCTCAGGGAAAAGAATAATCAAAAGGATGTAATAGAAACATCTGAAAGCTTACATTTAGTATATAAATGAAATTCTACTGTATCAAAGAAAGATTTCCACACATTGATAAGTGCTGTGTTATGTAGGAAATGTTCACTGACGTATTCTGAGGTGTACCTGTATCCCCATCCAACTCTCTGATGTACAATACACCTCCAATATACTCTCAAATGGCTTATGAAGTTTCATATGTATTTGGAGAAAGAACCATAAAACAAATGTGAGACATGTAAGTTAATAGTGAATCTCAGTAAAAACCACCTGGAACTTCATTGTATTCTTCCTCATTTTTCCATAAGTTTTAACAAGTTTGAAACAAAAATTATCAAAATATGATTGATGAAATCAGAGATAACCATATTCATATTTTAAAGGTCAGAATTTTCTGCCAGTACAGGTCATGTTCACAATGTATGTGGTTGAATGCATATATAAAATAATTTTGAAACTTTATAATATAGACATCTACTTAGATGGATAGGTATCTTAATGTACAAATTACTATGAATTAATTTTCTTAGTATCAACCCAATTTGTTTATAGATATGATGATGTCAACATATGTTTTCCAAAATTTCATTGTATCTTGTGGGAGTAAGAATATGTATTGAAGGAATTTAAGAGATGGGTACCAATTAAACTTGCTCAGTGAAAAAGAAAAATGTCTCCCAATTCACTAAGTAAATCAACAACTTAAGATTTTTACAGAGGTAGGAATGGGAAACGGAAATACTTCACTGTGTATTAAAATGTTATGTTTTAAAATGCATATTTTTACATTGTGGAAATAAAGTTTAACAAGTTCTCTTGGGAGTACTATGCTTGGAAAAGGAAATGCTAGAGCCATGACTTAATTCACTTTGCTAAATATAACTTTAAAACTCTTTTGGAAAAATAGAAATGTGACCATTATGCTAGAATTTTAATTGAGTGACAGAGTCTGCAACATAAGTGATAGAAAGACGTAACTGGAATGAGCTCGTAGAATTAATTCTAAACCCAAACACTGGGTACCCTATTCATCGTTCAAGCTCAATCCGAGATTTCAGCTACCATATACAGGAAAACAACTAATCCATTTAGAACTGCAGTTTTATCTAGGAGACTCCCGGAGTAGTCACTTGTTTGCATAAGAGTTTCTAACTGCTATTAACATGCTGGTGTATGCAGCCAGGTGACCACTGTCAAAGTCCATAGTGATGACATTAGCAACATCAGTAAAGAATAGTGCGATTAACAAAAATAGGAACAAATACACCACACTTTCTCTTGAGTTCCCTAACTTTTTTGATGGTTAAAACAAATATTAAAAGAGTATTTAATATGAATATAAATCTAAACAGACAAATACTGAATCATGTCTTACTAATAGGGGAGGAAGGATCATAAAAAGAGGTCAGGTGTCTAATTTATACTACATTTGTATAGGATTTCACAAGATGTTTCAATCAGTGAAAGATAAATTAATATTTTATTTTACTTTTCCTGAGACTGGGGCTCAAATCCAATGTCTTGGTCTTGGCCTTGAGCTTCTTCCCTCTCTCTCTCTCTCTCTCTCTCTCTCTCTCTCTCTCTCCCTCCCTCCCTTCCCCCTTCCCTCCCTCTCTTCCTTCCTTCCTTTTTCCTTCCTCCCTTCCTTCCTTCCTTCCTTCCTTCCTTCCTTCCTTCCTTCTTTCTTTTCTTTTGAGACAGGGTTTTGCTAAGTCACCCAGGCAGAGTTTGAACTCTCTCTGCCACGGCCTCTTGGAGTGCTAGGATTCCCAGCAGGAGTTACCATGCCCAACTCAGTCATTTGTATCATTAAAATGATCTTTAGTAATTAGAATTCTTTTTCTGTTGTAGATACATCATAACATATCTGTAGCTATAAATCAGTCTCTCAATAAATTTTGACCCACTTGGAGTTTTCAAGAGCACAATCTAAATTTGTATGTGTTTCCTTTCTATTTTTAATTTTGCTTACCAAACCTCAGCATTATACAGAGTAATAAATTTTTACTTATTTCCCCCTTAGTTATTTTATGAATTAGAAGACAGCTGCTTTTTTATTAAGCCAATAGCATTAAACAAGTCTTATTAAGGGTTTCCCAAGTCATGTTATTAATTTATGCATGTTTATTTCTAAATCAATTTAAAACTACCTAGGCATTATTCAAACACGTGTATAGATATGAACACACATGTGAACATAACATACAACACACACATACACAAACATATATTAAAAATACAGGAGAAAATGAAGCTCTTATACCTTTCATTTGGGTCCTTCCTGTGGTAGCTTTCCAAAAGTTTTTCTCCTTTCTTAAACTTCAGATCACCTTATCCTTCACCCTTGACAAGATTTATGCCTAAAGGATTTCCCCAGCCACGGTGTCTTAGAGCTCCAGTCTGTGCTTCAGTTATAGGCAACTGAATTAGTAAGACTAACAGAAAAGATGTCCCATACCCTCTTGGAGCACCTCCTGGGAAGTGGAAAGAGTTGTCTGGAGAGCCTTAAATGAGGGAAAATGCGAGGAGGGAGCTGAAGTTCCTCTGAGTCATTCAAAACCAGTGGAGTTTCCTGAGTGGGAATTAAATGCAGCGTGATCCCTGGATCTCAGCCACAAGACCATCAGGGAGCTCTGGCAGTGTCAGTGGCAGGCAGAACTTGCTAACAGTTTTGAGGAAACCTTCATCTTCTCCAAGAATTTATAGGATTATGGCCAGGTGTTCATATGGCCAAACCTTTGACATTTTCCTTTACAAATCTTATGTACGCAGTGGACTAACATTTTCAGGGGCAGCATGTACCTTAAAAAGTGTTTTTTGGTTTTTTTGTTTGTTGTTTGTTTTGTTTTTGTCTGAAAAAGGCCAGTTTTGTTCTCATTTTCTCAGTAGCAAATAAGTTTAGGAATTCAATAATAGGTGCTTGCATTTGAGTTAGGTCTGGGTGATGTAAATTTTCAAGCAAAAAGAGTCAACATATGCAAAATACGTGAAAAGTTGAAAGTCCTAGACATCTCACCCCTATAATTACAATTTATTATTTTAACCTGTGTTTACAACAAAGTTTTAAGCTAGATATGCTAGATATGATAATCAAATATATGAAGCATAGAGAACCAAAAGTGAATTCAGAGAAAAAACCGTGAAAAGTTATGAAATATAGAAAAAAATCCCTGCCAGTTAGGAGCAGCATGACTCATGGGAACTTCTGCCCAATTCATTCCAGGAATGCCAGCAGCAGTTTACCTCGATGGGTTTGGATTACATTTTTCTAAACTGTATCCCAGAGCCATTTCCAGGTCATTATTCCAAAGAATAGTGGTGCCAGGTAGTAGCTGAATGTCACTCAGTTTTGGGAAATGCAATCCAATGGGTTGCATTTGGGGAAGGAATTAACATTGGTTATGGTTTGGGAATTGAGAAACAGCTCATCAGAAGCATAGGTTTGTGTTAATTATACTAGAACTAGAAGCAGATCTCTGAAACCGAATAAACTTCAGCAAAGGAGATTCCCTAATCCTTTCCTCATACTGGGTACCCTGAAACAAGTTCCTCACCACGGCCAAAATTTTCAAAGATTTCCTTTCAGAAGTCAAACAATGAACTTTCTCCAATCCAAGACCTTCACCAGAGAAAAGAAGAAACAGAATTTGGGATCTAATTACCTGTAAGCAAAGTTACTCATTACATACGAGATCTTCCCAACTCAGAAACTCTCTCATCAGAATGCGGTTATGAGCTTAAGAACAGCGGTGCTGAGCCAGGGAAGGTGTCCTGGGGATTATCACTGGGACATGTCCTCCAGGGTACTGCTAGAGGTTGTCCATGCACCATGTAATAGGTTATGCTCATTGCTCGGTTTACTGACTCAAAATTATTTTTAGAAAAATACTCTCACAGACACACCCCAAAGTGGTTTTATTTTAGCCCAATCAAGTTGAAATCTAAAATCGATCACTACATATTATATCATGGAAGTAGATGCATATCACCAGTACAAACTATATGCATATCATAGATAGAAAGATAATACTGGGACATAAAAATAAACTGGTTGAATCTCCAGAGAATCATGATGAATGAAAGAAATTCACTTTCAAGTTGTTAAATGCTGCATCATCTCACTTACATAACACTGTTTGAGACGATTACAAAAATAAGACCAGATTATTGATTTCTAGGAATAAGGGAGAAGTTTGGTGAAAAGGAAGTAGATGTGGTTATAAAAGTGTAAGATGAAAGACCTTCCTGTCTATGAAAATATTTTACAGTGACTTTATTAGAGTCAGTACTCTAATTATTATAGTTTACTGTAGATTTTAACAATTAATTTTATTGATAATTTTACACATAAAAATCACATTCATTATAGGGAATTTGTACCTGTACATAACATATCTTGATTTTAAAAATTTACTAGAGTTTTTCAAAGTGATAAAACTGGTATATGGGAACAGTTCAAAAACAATCTGTCCATGATTCTGTAATTATGTCAATATAAAATTAATTTTTAACAAGACCTCCAGAAAAATATATGTTAGAGTTAAGACATACCTGAAAACTGAGAAAAACAATAAATAAAAACTGAAGTTCAATTCACAGATTTAGTAATTGTTCTTTTCTGATATAATCTTAGGTTTTGTGTATGTTTTCAATTTCTACGGAACTTCAACATTGTATAGAGATGCAAATTCATACATGACACATGTATTAACTGGAACATGAGCACTACTATATTTGAGGTTTGATTTAAAGTCACAGATTATGTTAGATATTTTTTGATAAGATTGTTTCTGGTGCAATGCCTGGAATGAAATAGGTAATATTTTATAAAGCATCAATCATAATGACTCATAAATCAATAACTATCAACACATATTCTTGCACAAGCTAAAACATTGTGACCTTGAAATCCTAACAATGTGTCAGGACACACACAGGTAAAAAAAAAACTAGTTGATGATGTTGACATCTTTTCAGAATCCACTTTGAGGAGTTTTTGTAGATGCCAGGTCCTTGAAGTAAAACTTACCATTAAGCAATTCTTCTTCTCTTTACTCACCAAACTTTTTCAAACTTTGTTTTGACATCTAGGTTTTATACTATAGGCAGAGTGCTGAAAAATTTTTACAGTAGAATAGTATGAATTTAGGAGAAATGTTATATTTAAATTATAATTTGCTTCATTTGATATTACTTGAAGGAATCACTGACTTAATGTCATTTAGATGATATGGCCACACACACTTGGATGATTGTAAGATCATTAATTATCATAAATTAATGAAGATCTTCTGGTTCTTCTTCAAAATTAACCTGGAATGATAGAAAAAGAAGTCTGAGGTTGGTTAAACTACGAAAATCCAGGAAATAGTTAATTCCTTTGGTTTAAGATTTAGACAATGTTTTTTGGTTTGCTTGTTTATTTGTTGTTGTTTTGAGACAAGTAGATACTGAAAATACTGCCTCCCTCATTCATTCATCTGCATCTTGTATAATAAACTGCCTGAGAAATTATCTGAGTATTTTAGTTTTTTCCTCATTCACTTTGGAAATCAGTAAGGAGTGGCAGAAAAATTTATATATGATTTATTTATATTTAATGTGCCTGTGAGTGTCCATTTAGTCTAATATAAACAAATAGAGCCATATTTCTGAGTTTTTGAAAAGCTCACTTAAAACATGAGGTTTTGAAAATGAGAAAAATGTACCAGTTTATGTTTAATGATTATGCTCCTCAAATAAAGTGCAGCTTCATAGCTCGTGACTTGCCCATAGCACAAAAGAAAAGAGAAAAAAAAGCATTGAATGGGGTAGTATTTTCATACAAGTAAAGAGAAAACCTATACATGGTCTCAGTTTTCCCCTAACCAAACTCATTTAGTAGATAAATAAATCTGAAACCCAAATAGAAAGACGCATTACTCATTTTAACACTGTCTCGCCCTCAGTTTTTTGGCTACTGTAGGAGGTGCTATGCAGAGAGAAGAGATGAGGTCTTGCACTTTCTCATTGCTATTAAATACCAGGCCAGTGCTGAAGTTGAACTTAAAAATGCACTATTAAATATTCTAAGTTCAACCGACTCTTCCAACTGAAATACAAAACAAGGAAGCTAAAATTCAGGAGGTTCTTGGTAGGGCTATAAACTCAGCCTGATTAAACTATGACTTAGCTATGGTTCAACTTAACCAAAAGAAATATGGAAAATTAGCACCTCATTACAACTATCAGAAAAAGATGGGTTCCGCACCCAACACTTGTAAAAATAAAAGAGTGTAAGTCATGAAAAGGAGTAGGGAAATTTGATACAGAATTAAGAAAGAACATAAGCCACAAAAGATGACTTATAGATTACCCAGTATTGGACAATGACTTTAAAATAATAGTCATATATATGCTAAAATGGATTAAGAAATACGAAGCAGAAAGTGTTAACTGCTGGTAAAAATATGATTTGTAAACTCCACAATGAAGCAAAGAGCAAACTGATTCTTTCTGCTAGAGAAAGAATAGATGAAAAATATCTCTCAAGGTATTTGGAAAACCTGGATGGAAAGACTATCTGTTCAAAAGAAAAGAGGACTATATAAATTGTTCACAATGCTTTTTTTGGCTATTCTACATTATGCTATGCATTTATAGTTTTATTAACATATCCCTAGTAGACATTAACTCTACACAGTACAATCAAAGAGACATTATTCATAAAATACCCACAAGACCCAACAATAAAAATATTAGGGTCAATAGCAAAAAAAAAATTTTGTGTGAACAATTTTTTTCATTTCTTTTTTTTTTATTTTAAAGGTAGTAAAATACAACCGAACAAGACAGAACAAAGCCAATCGAGACAATGCAGTGAAATTGGTACAAAACTTCATAGCAGGTTACCGGGATAACAGTAATAGGTACATAGTTATCTTCACAATAGTTGTCTTTTCAATCAGGTATAGCAAAATCAAACCTAATATAGAACATTATAAAAACAATCAAAAGAGAATATTGAATAGAGCAAAACTATTAATCAAAACAAAGCAGAACAGTGATAACATTTGCCTTCAAAGAGAAGATAGAAGGAAATCCCCCTTATTTGCTATATTGCATATGGTCAACTTCCCAAGAGATGCTTAGACCTCTGGTTCCCGTTTGCTAATGGTGGGGGTGGGGGGATGGGATGCTTGATTCTCAGTCCCCCCCCCCGTGTTCATGGGCTCATTGCTGCTTACCAGGAAAGCCAGCGGGTTGCTTTCTTGCCCAGCACCCTAAGTTCCCACATGGTGGGATCTCAGGAGACGCTGTCTTATTCTCTCCCTGAGTTGCCTGCCACTGGCTCAAGCCATTGGCTGCTTACTGAGAACAATTTATATAGGACAGTAAGTTGTTTTTTAAGTATTAGGTATACTTCTTTTAGGAACTTAAAATTTTATGAGCTTTTAAACATTCAATATCTTTAATTATAGGAGACATTTGTTACTAGAGCCAATTATTTCAGGTGTTCTAATTGGAGTATTGATTTCATTACCTCATATACCTCTAGAATGCCACATGCTCTGTTGGGGATAAAAATTGCACAATAAATGTCAAGTTTATATTAAGTGATTGAAAAAAAGGAAAGAGGACTTTGTGCTGCAAAGAGAACAGGAATATATTAAGTAGCATAAGTAAAGCTCATCTGGATTTAAAAGATACCAAGGAGCATGTTATGTGGATTTTACATGTATTTTATTCATCTGTTTCATGATGTATCAAAGATCTGTATGATAGAATTTTGAAGAAAAAACCCTGACAAGCTGAGAAACTAATTTTTCTGGAATTTCTGATATAGAAACATACATATAGATGCACATAATATACAAATTGAATATAATCCTACTGTTCTTACTGTGAACCACATTGCTGAAAGGACTAAAAAGGGAAAGAGGCTGCAGGATGAATATGTTTCCGGTGAGAATACAAGATGAAACACTCCACCAACAGGAAATGTGTGTTAACAATTATTTTTACTTAACTATAAATAGCACCTTTAAAAAGTCCATTGTCTAAAATCCTCACAGTAGAAAATTAACCTGGATTTACTAACCCTATATAAAGCACTCCAGATATGACATATTTAAAGATTCTTGCAGTACAGTGGTTCTTCATGGACAGCAGACTGGAAAATATATGGAGATATGTCTGATCCTCACAACCGTGAGGATGGAACTGGCAGGTAGAGATGGAGGGAGTGATTCTAAACCACCTTAAAGCACATGGGCAAAAGCTCCATACTCCAAAATGCCAATGACGTAAAGGCAAAGATCTGCTAGAGAGAAAAATTCTTGATCCAATGGGCGAAACCCATACCAAATCAAATACAGGCATCTTTGAATGATAAATAAAGCATAGATGTATTTATTATTCTGACATATCAAGTAAAAGTTAAAAAGGGCTTCTATCACTTGATTGAATTAATGCTGTATCATTCTTCCCCTTGTTTTCTCCATAATATAAACCAGGAAGGAAATAAATACAAAATAAACAAACGAACAAACCTCAGACAAGGAACGAGCTACAGTTACTCATCCAGCAGCCCCGACAGAAGGAGCTACCACGGGAAGCCTCTTCTAGATATTCACTCAGTCGTAGCCATGATATGAAGAAAAACAATGCGTATGTTATTGTTCATGCTGGCAGTGCAGTCGCTTCATCTGAATTGGTAACTAGCAGGGTTGTCTTCATACCAAGACTTCCCCTACTGGTAAAATTATTCTTTCTCATAATTTGTTTCCACAGCCTGAACATGGAGAAATATGATGTGTCTGAGTCTTAAATCAAATTCCTCTAACTAGGTAAAGCCTGGATACACATCTCTGTCTCATCTTGTTCATTATTTTCTGCATGGAATGCTGAAAGAACATGTTGATGACAACTAACCAATGGGACAATAACTGAAAAAGCATTTAATTCTAAGGCAGAGAGTAGGTACTTAGAAATAGTGGTTTTTCTCCTCCTAACATCTCTCAAGATTGGACAGAATCTTTGGAGACCATCTTCTGCTTTATTGACTTAGTTTAAAGACATTGGGCTCAGAAAACAAAGTATAGAACATAACTGGCAAAAAAAAAAACACAATAGAAATAATGTATAATTATAAAGAGATACTGTGTTCCCCTGTCATATCTTCCCTGGTAGAATTCTGTGATAGTATGATTTAGAGAGAAAGACAGACAGACAGAGAGACAGAGTGAGAAAGAGAGCAAAAGATTTAAAATAAAGTCCATTTGAAATTTGTGTGTTTCACCTTCACATTTGTCATTTACCCTTGTTCAGACATATGTATTTTTGGTAAAATTTATATTGAATAACTACCTGTTCTTTAGTTTTACAAAATACAGCCTTAAAAACCTTATTTTCTTTAGAAACATGCAAACGATTTCTGAAATCATGTTAAGACATTTTTGTGACATGACCATCTACTGTAGGGTTGTGGACTAAGGGGATTTCGGGTGATATTTTAAACTGGAAAACTGACAGTGTCAGGAAATTGATCTCAATAAATTCATCACAATTATCTAGGTATATATATATCCATATATATATCCATATATATATCTATATATATATATCCATATATATCGATATATATATATATATTTCTAGGGATGAAAGAATTATTCATGTTTATTTAATCTCCTCAACTGAGTTTAGAGGAGCAAAAAACTGAAGTGTGAACATGGGAAAGTATATACTGAGTTACATTTCTCAAAAAGGTCAAAGATTATCCTGACTCTCTACCATCCTCATTCCAACCTTAGGGGTATATGTATAATCTCCTCGCATTCATAAAACTTTGAGATATGTGTAAAATTTAATTATCAACACATATTCATAAATTGTCATTTTTGTTCTGTTCTTGCAATTTGTGTAACAGTGACTCAAATATATACATGATTATTAGTTTTAAGCAAAGCAAGGTCACTAACAGAAAAGTAAACTCTTCAGTGGAATTTATAATTGGTTAACAGTAATGAACTTCTATTTCAAGATGGGTTTTTATTATTTAACCTTAAAAAAGAACCTTTTCTATTACCTATAAAAGTAAATCTAATTATGCATTGCAAACACAAGAATAACATTTCTGGAAAATGGGCAAGACATCTTGTTAACCAAGTAGACAGTAAAAAAAAAAAAAAACCCCAAAACAATTACTTCTTTCAGAAATTATTAGATTAATCTATGATACAAATAAAAATATTACATTTTTGAGTTCCACTAAAATACTGAAGTAAACATTGACTGGTTATACTCAAAATATTCCAAATAATATGATGTTTGACTAGAAATTCATTATCTACATAAATACATGTAATTCGAGGTTAAAATCTTACTTCAGGACACAAATGCAAAAAACCCTAAACACTATTATAAAGTCAAATACAGAATGATTAGTGAGTACCATGTGTTCTCAGTCAATTGAATTATTTTACTAATGAAAGGTCAATACTGGAAATCAGACTGATTCATCTCTGTAGTTTCATGAGTCCTGTCTCCCTCCTTGCATTATGTGTCAACTATGAGACTTGGCGACGAAGAGATTTCCTCCATCCCTGAATCTGGAGCTATGCTCTAACCGACATAAAATTATGAGGATTGTTTTGATTTCCTGGTCACACTTCAGAAATGTCTGAAGCCAATTGACCAATTAATGCATCACAATCTAGGACCAACAGTAATGCTTGTGGAGAGGGGTAAGCAGCCCAAGTGAATTCAGTTACAGTATAAATCAGCATTTCTCCTTGATATTTGAGAGGAAAAACACTATGTTCTTAAACTTGAGTATGAACACATGTAGCTTTTGGAGATGAGCTTTTGGTGACCCTTTTGAGACCTTGAGAAGTTTCAAAAGTCACTAACTTCAGCAAAACAAAATGAAGACAAAGTAAATAAATATCGAATTTCTCAATGATATTCTTGAGGTACTGATCTAAAAAACCTTGTTTTCCCTACTTTTGAAACTTTCAACATTTTCCTAAAACAGTACATTTATTTCTTAACGTGTGTGTTGTAGTCAGGGGTTGTGCGGAGAACAATGAGAATCAGGACGTGGAATTTATAATATTATTTTTATGATGGTCACCCACAGTTAACACAAGAAAATACAGAAAATCTATCCACAACACTAAAGATGTAGAATATTTATCCCAGGGCCTAAATCCCACAGCATTGTCCCACATGAGTCCAGATAAAGACCCAGAGCTCATGATATTGCCTCCCACGAGTCCAACTGGAGGTCTAGAGCCCACAAGAAGGACTCATGCCAGTCTTTTTTATGGATCCGTGCTGGGAAGGCCCAAAGGTCAGTGGTGGAAGCTAGGAAATCTATGCCAGCAGGGTGAATGAGCTGTGCTGATAGGTTGAGGGTTCTATGCTGAAGGCGAGAAGTCACACTCACAACAAAGACCAGGGCTATCCTGAAAAGCACCACAGCCAACCTCAGCGACACGGAGGCCCCGCACTCTTCCGAAGACAAGCACAGTCAAGCACATGCCAGGAAGCCAGTATGACAAGTTCATCCTGGAGACCAAGTGGCACACGTCTTCCTCTCCAGAGCCAGGAAGCAATGCTCGATGTGAGGACCAGAGCTTCCAGGAGCTCTGGAGAGGTTCCAGGAGAACCTAACGGCTCAAACAGCAACA
>PVJX010020714.1:0-32952 GCA_004027295.1 Dolichotis patagonum
AGAGAGTTTTGCAGGATACACCAATCTGGGCTGGAGATTGTTCTCCTTCAGCGCTTGAATTACATTACTCCAAGCTCTTCTTGACCTGATGGTCTGTATCGAGAAGTCTGCCGTGATTTTGATGGGTTTTCCTTTATAGGTGATCTGTTTCTTTTCTCTGATGGCTTTTAAAAATATGGAACGCTTCACAAATTTGCGTGTCATGCAAATTGCGCAGGGGCCATGCTAATCTTCTCTGTATCGTTCCAATTTTAGTATATGTGCTGCCGAAGCAAGCACGGTAATAGATTCTTAAACATGGCATTAAAAGCACACAAAAAAGATAAATTAGATTTCATCAATATACACAAATATCTGTGTATAAAGGACATTATTAAGACAGTAAAAAGCGAGGCATGGTTATGAGTTGAGATGCTTTACATCAGCCTGGGAAATAAGTGAGACTTTATTGAGAAAAAAAAAGAGAAGAAAGAAATAAAGAATGAAAGGAAATCTACAAACTGAGAGATAACAGTTGCAAATTATGTCTGATAAAGATCTAGAATCCAGAATACATGAAAAATACAATTCAACAGGGAAAAAGACTGAAGCATCTAGTTAAAAAATGAAGGATCTAAATAGATGTTTCCCTAGAAACATTTATAAGTGGCCAACAAGTATATGATAAGATGGTCCACATCACTTATCACTGGGTAAATACAGATCAAAAGCCTAATGAGATGACACGTCACACCTGTTACAATGGCTGTTATGAAAAAATGAAAATAACGCATGCTGATAGAGACCACTCATACATTGCTGTTGGAAATGTAAAATGGTTCAGCACTCAACAAGTTAAACACATATTGTTAGTACTCTATGAAGGAGCAATTCCGCTCTTAGGTATGTGGCCAAAATCATCAAAAACATGAACCAACAAACATAGCCACATGAGTTCATTGCAGCACTTACCTCAGTATCTGAGAAGTGGAAATGGCCCAAATATCTATCAATGGATGAGTGGATGAACGAATTGTAGTATATACATACATCAGAATATTGTTCAGCCATTAACAAATGAAGCACTGACCCAAGCATGGTAGTGTATGCAAATTAATAAAACCCTGTCTCGAAAGAAAAATAAAAGGTGTGGCCCTGAAGCAAGGCCAGCAGATGGCTGTAGCTGCTGGTTTCAAAAAGGAGCTTAAAGAGAATTCTTTCTGTGGTCTGTTGGTCATTTCAGAACTTTGGAAATGGAATGGTCAATTCATCAGAAAGAAATAGCAAGTGAGTATGGCGGACTTTAGGAAGCCTGCAGGGGAGAGACCCTGGCATGTCGGGACCTGCACAGTGCGGTTGACTCAGGGTGCCGGGAGAACAAGGAACTCTTCCCATCTCTGGGGGGCGACTGTGATCCTGCCTGCGTGTGGGCTGAGAATCAGACATCTCATGTCGTCCTGTCCCCCATCCCGTGTGCCCCCTTCCTCTCCCCCCTGCTTAGCAAGTGGGAGCCAGTGAACTACACATATTGTGAAAAGATTGGCTATGTTATTTAGTATGAGCTCTCCATATGCAAAGATAAGGACAACCATTTGGAAGAAAACAAGAGACAATATGACAGATAGTGAAGATCTCTGGTTGTCTAGCTTTGAAATTTATGCTTTCTTATGTCCCAATTTGTTCTGTTTTGTTGTATTTAATTTTACTCCCTTTTAAAATATAATAAAAAATTTAAAAAAAAAAAGAAAAAGAAAAGGTAGCTCAGTGGTGGAGTGCTTGCCTAGCACACATGAGCTCTAGGGTTCAATCCCAGTACCATGAAAATGAAGAAGAAAAAAAGCACTAATACCATCTTTAATGTGGATGGGCCTTAAAAAGTGATAATTGAAACAATCTAGATACTATGTCATATGTTATATAATGGAAATATATACAAAATATCCAGAATAGGCAGATCTATTGATACAGCAAGAATACTGGCGGTTGCTTAGGGCCTGGGGAGAAAGCAGAGACTGCTTACTGGAGTGGTGACTATGTTTCAGAATTAGATGGAGGTGGTGGTGTCCTAACATTGTGATTGTACTATATACTAAGTAACATTACTAATTCAGTTTAAAAAGATTAATTTTGTTGGGAGAGGTGGCACGTGCCTGTAATCCCAGCACTCGGAGAGGTTGAGGCTGGAGAATCACACATTTATGCCCTGCCTGGGCAACTTAGTGAGACTTTATCTCAACACAAAACAAACAAGAAACCAAAAACAATAATAATAATAATAAAGGTTAGGCCCATATCTCAATGTGAAGACCCCGGGCTCACTCTCCAGTACTATAAAAAATTAATTTTCTGTTATAAAGTTTTAACCTTAATGTTTAAAATGTTGGGAATGGAAGAAGGGATAAGAAGATCCCCCAGCACCAGCCAGGTTTCTTTGAAAAGCCACAGAATACTTTGCTCAGCTCTATACTTTAGTACTTGAGCCAATACTGTATACTTGAACATTAAGGAATGTGCCTGAACATTAAGGAATTTAAGCCACAGGCTTATTTCTGGCTTTCTTCCAAGGAGCCATAACAGGAATATCTGCTTCTGGGAGTAGGGTGGGCCTGTGTCCTTCCTAAGAAGGTGGGTGAGGGATCTGTGCTTGTGGAAGACACAAAGGCTCCGTTCATGCTCCCAGTTCCAGAACAGAGGTAGGTTCTCCACTAGTCACGGCACAGATAAAGAAGAATCCTTCCCCCAATCCAGTCTGCCCTTAGCTCTCTGTGTGCCCTAAACATGTCAGGGATCCCTTCATTTTACTCAATTTTAGAACATTTTATTAGAAGTCAGTATCTTGGTTACACGGATGGTTGTTAGCAGATCGGGAATCCATCACAGAAAGAAGTTTTTTCCTAGCAGCTGTGGTGAAGTTTGATTTAATGAGTTTGGACAGGTGTTGGATCCTACGTGTGAAGTTGGAGTCATAGGACTGTTTGTGACTGAGTTGAGTGGATGCTGTAAAGAAGTCACCCTGTGGGACGCATGTTCTGGGCCCTCAGGGACATCCTCCTGCAGGAATGGTGGCACATACGCAGGAAGCTGGCCATGTCCTTAACTTGGGGAACCACCTCTGCTGGAAGGTTCAGCACAGCCCAAACCGACCGCAACTGCAATTCCTGAACCGTAAATCAGTGTGAAGAAACTGGAGAGTTCCCAAAGTCTAAAGCGACCACAGAGTTAGTCTCCAGGGCCCAAGAGCCACTGGGTCTCTATCTTCCACCTGTAGTTTCTGCTTACAACATAGCCAGCGTCTTCCCAAAGTCTGCAGTGTGTTTGTGGGGGAGAACCCTGGCAGTCAGAGGTCCTCTGCAGCCACCTGAAGGGTGAGTGGATGGCACGGCAGGCAGCTCTGGAGAACCCAGGTTAGCTGGGCCGCTTGAGAATATTTATGTTCTTTTTCCCTGTGAACTCAGCATTCCTGTGACCTGACAAGGTAAATATGTCTGACTAGGCTCTGCTGTCCTTCTCACCCTAAACTTAGTTTTTCATCAAGATTGAATTCCCATCCTATAATGTGTACCCTTTTAGTGTATACATTTTAGTGGTGTTTAGTCTATTCACAACACATTGAGTTTTGGTGGGTAATACATTCATGCAGTTTAAAATTCAGTGATCACAAAGGAATAAATATAGGTTAAAAATTTTACCTCCCACCCTGTCTCCCATAAATAAGATGATCTATTTTTGACTCCTAGAGACAGCCTATGGAAATACAGCAAATGTATTCCCTCTTTCATATGCAGTAGATGGGAGGAAACTATGTACTATCCTGCATCTTGCTTTTTTCATTTATAATGTGAAGACCATTTTATACCAATACTGGCCTTTTCATTCCTTTCTTCCCTCCAGTACTGAGGATCAAGACCACAGCCTTCACACTAAGCTACATCTCCAGCCCTTTTTTATTTTTTACTTTGAGACAGGATCTCACTAAATCCCTGTCACCCAGGCTGGGGTCAAAGTTGTGGTTCTTTTGCCTAAGCCTCCCAGAGTGCTGGGGTTGCAGGCATGTGCCACCACATTCAGCTTCCACATTCCTTTCTGGGGCTACACAGTTCTAGTCTACAAAAGGATAAGCATTTCTCAATAGATATTTAGATTGTTTTTGGCCTTTTGCTTTCACAGGTAAGTGCTGTAATGAAGAACCTGGTGCATGAAGCATTATACATGTTTGAGAAGACCTGTTGAATGAAGTCCCAGATGGACATGTGCTTTTCCGAATTCTGACAATTCTCCCCAAATCACCCTCTGTGGAGGTTGCATGAGTGTAGGTTCCCATCAGAATTTAGTCCCAAACCTACTGTGAAATACATGAACACCCATAGCAGCAGGGCTCATTACAGCTCCTAACCGCAAACGACCCAAATGTTCCTCAACAGGAAGGACATGGACACTGTGGTCTCTACACACAGTGTAATACTATGCATCCACGGAAAGAAGGAAAACTGCTGTATTAAACACAGAGGAATCTCATGTGTGTGTGTTAGTGAAAGAACCCAGACATGAAATGGCACTCCACTGCATGGCTTCAGTGGCACGAGTCAAGCGGGAAGTCAACAGTAAGGAGCAATCTGGGCTGAGAGAGGTGGTGGCAGTGGCACCCTTGTCTTATTCATATGTGTGTCAGTGTACGGGAATTCCACGTGTGGTTCCATGATTTCGGTCACGTTTCTCAAAAGTAAGAAGTTTGAAAAGAATGCCAGTACCGACGTGAGGCAGCCTGGAAAGGCAGCAGGAGACTCTTCAGACACAGGGGTCAGACTGCAGCCTGACTCTTTTGTTTCGTCTTGAGCCGCATCCTGGGCTTACGGGGGTGAAACCCTTGGATCTCTCTGCTGTGCCCAGGGCGACTGGATTCCTCTTACAGCCTCCAAGTTCTGATCCCACCCCAGGGAGGGGGACCAGACAACTCTGTGCCCCTACATTACCTTCTCTCTTTTCTGTTTCCCAAGCACTGCTGTTTGCTTGCTCCCCCTAAGTTACCTCTAAAACAAACAACAAACAAAAACCACAGTCATCCCCTAGACAATTTCCTGAGCTAGCTCTGAAGCAGCTGCCCAGGTACTTAAGAGACAGATCCCCACCCTCCTTGTCACCTGTCCCATCTTGGCTGTTGCCTGAGACACCATGCTTCCTCCTCACCCCTCTGGAAGGCCTGGCTGTGTCCAGCCAGGAGAGTGGGATTGGTGCTGGTCATGGGTTATGACCAGCACCAATGGGTCATGACAAATGGGTTATGACATTTGGGTCATGACAAATGCCTCGTAACACAATTGGTAAAATCCATGCAACTGGAACTCACAGCTGTGGTGAGGGGGCCAGACCAGCAGAACCGATTCCCAAGATTCTAACATGACGTTTACTCTCTAAATGGTGTGTACATGAGGTGAGCTGAGCTTAGTTCTTTCCAGACTCAGCCCAGGCCCAGAGTCCCTGGCACTTGGCTCCTATGCCTTCTCTTTGGGTGGAGTAAACCCCACCACCTCTGAAGGTTCCTGAGGCTTTCTCCCTTGCTGGGAACAGGTTGCTAGTTCTGGTCTCTCCATTCCAGGTCTCCTGGGCCTTCATTTAGAAGGCATGCTTCTCTTGGGCCTGACACAGGCATTAAGACCCAGGCTTGGCCCTGTATCCCCACCCCTCTACCTCAAGGGCTGATGGTAGCACCTTTCAGGAGAGACTTAGCCCTGTTTGGCCCCAAGTTAATCCTTTGATCCACATTTCAGAACCCCAGGATGTGCCCACTCCCACTCCACACTACTCCCAAGGCTGGCCCTCTAGCCAGCTGTGGAGGAAACAGGTTAGACCCCATTTCTCCTCTCTTCATTTTAAAATCTCACGTGGAAGTTCACTGCTTGAGAATAGAGTACAAACTCTCTGTTCTGCAATAGTTAAGACTGGGCTACCTTGTGCAGGAGACGTGTTTGGAAACTGTGATATAAAAGATGAATTTAAAAATCAAATACACTTTTTAGCACCCAGGAGGCTGAAGCAGGAAGTACACCATGAGCTCGAGGCTACATAGTGATCAGGGTGTATTACACAGTGAGACCTTGTCTCAAAAAACAAACAAAAATATCAAATCCATTTTAAAACTCATAAAGACATGTGCCTCTTTCCTCTTCCTTCTCTCCCTCCCTTTCCTTTTTCTTCCTTTCCCTTCTCTTTATTTCTCCCTTCTTTCTCTTTCCCTCTTTCCTCGTTCCCTTCTTTCTTTGGTGAAGAGTCATCTCCGTTTGGGGAGAAAGGATAAGTAAAGTAGATTTAAATGGACTTCATCAAGTTGGCAGACGACAGAGGTCTGTGGATGACAAAGAAGTTGAAGGAGTTTATGGCCCCAGGACTGCTTGCTGCCTGATTGCAGGGCTGAGATGGGCCCAAGGAGAAACAGCTCACTCCAGAGCAGAGGAAGTTCACTTCACCATGATTCATCGCCTTGTGCACTGAGGGTTTTCAACAAGACCAGAATCCATCTTCAGGCCCTGCCTGTGTAGAGCGTGTGGAGGCCAAGGAGTTACTGGCAGAAAAACAAGAGCAAAATTTGCTTGCGTACTTCAAGTCTGTGGCTGTCTGCCAACATTTCCTTCAAATACGAACATTCCTATTTTCATTCTGGAAGTTTTTGTCAGGTTTATTGCGAATGAAAGGGTGGTGAACAGATAGAAACAAAATGGTATTTGCTGAGCTGGAAGGACTGTTTATTTAAATCTGCTCTCAAGAGCCTACCAATATATGTGCACTTTTCTGGGGAGACCTCAGCTTTTCCTTCAGGAGGATTTTAATCCAAGTCAGATATGGCCTTTATGATCCATTCTGGCTCTCCATGCATGGATGCTTAGATGTGTGTTTCATAAGCATGTGTATGTCCAGTACCTGGCCAAGCCACCAGCAGAAGCATACGTGAGACAGATGGGCACTGAATTCACAAGAAAATGGAGCATTCTAATGAATGTCTTTGGCATCAAATCTTAATGTTCCTGTAAACTTCTTAAAGACATAAAATTAATATACATGCCTCAGCAGTACAAAAGTGACTAATTGAAAAACAAAATCCAGCAAAATCAATTAGTAAATAAAAACTAAAACAATATCCCTGGGTTTTTGTATTTGCTTATGGATCCCTTCAGCTATGACAGTTTGTTATACAAGATGCTTTTTTGTTTTCAAAAGAACATCATGAAACTGGGATGCTAGCTGCCTCTGTGCAATATGATAATGGACAAGGCATACTGCCCAGTCTCCAGCCACAGGGAGAGCCACTTGGCTCGAAACAGTTTACTTCCTGTGGCACAATGACATTTTAAAAGATAGTGGATAAAAGAGGAGGTGAACGATTTTCCTGAATGGACAAAACATATTGCTGGCTATAAAGACATTTGTTAACAAATGCATTTAAAGACCTTCCCACCTTCCCTTCACAATCTGAAGTGGTGAATAGAGCAGGAATTGCCCTGCCCCTTTACCTCTTTTATTTATTTTGTGTTGCTGGAGGTCAAACTAGTCAAGTACTTAACCTCAGAGCTGCAGCCCCCAGCCCGAATTTTTTTTCTCTACTTGTTGAGCTGAATTCAAACAAACAATCAAGCAAACAAAAAACCAGAGCAGACAAACAGTACCCCACCAGTTTCCTCCCAAAGAGAGCACAACCTCTCTTTATATTGTTTGCCAGTCAGCCCCACACACCTGGTTTCCCAAGGACAACTACAAACCACGCTTATATTTAAGAGATACACACCTAAGGGTCTGTGCTGGAAATCTGATTCAACCACATGAGGAAAACTTGGTGGCTTGTTTTAGCATATTCTTAAAATCGTGGAAACTGGCATTCATGTGTCTAAATTAAAAGATTGGGAAATTGGGGCAGTGAATAAATGCTTGCTTTGGATCTGTACTATTGATCAAAAAAATAAAAAATTTTAAAACCACTGGAAAAAATGAATCGTTTCCTTCTATTTTTGCTCAAAGCAATCCAAATAAAACAAGCTTTGTTTCACTCCTGTCTGTGAGCTCAGCGTTGAACTAGCTCCAGCGAAGTCCCACAGAAAGTGGGGAGCAGTGTGTCTCCTCCACGGTTCTGAACACAGCCACACTTCACCTTCTTTCTTGGCATCTGGCCAAGAGACACCAGGGAGAGGGGCTTTTTTCTCTTTCTTCAGCTGCCTTTCTGCACAAATTCCTGTCAGAGGAAAGAGGGTTACTGAACCTCACTCCCAAAAGGGACATTTAAAGGTCCTGAAAATTTGGAGCCACACTGTGTTCTGGACGATCCTACTTGAGTGAAGGGGATCTGAGGATGGCCCAGCAGAGGACAAGCTGAATAGAGATTGCCATACTTTCTTCTTGGAAATGCTTGTGTTAGGTCCAGAGGCTCCTCAAACCCTGGCATTTGAGCCAGTGGATTAAAATGCAAGGATGGGGGTTGGCAGGGGTGGCTCAGGAAACAGTGCTTTCCTAGCATGTGTGAGGCCCTGGACTTAATCCATAGCTTTTAAAAAAATAAAAAATTTAAAAATTCAAGGACCAGACTGTGTCCCTCTATAGCTGGAGTGAGCACATATGGATGGGTAAGCTCTGTAAATTGATGTTGCATTAAAAAGATGTCTCAGTTCTGGGTGTGGTGGTGCATATCTGTGATCCCAGTACTTGAGAGCCCGAAGCAGGAGGATCCCCATGAGTTCAAGGCCAGCCTGCCTGCATAGCAAGGCTTTGTCTCAGAAAACAAACAAAAGGATGTCTCAGGGCCCTTGCAGATAAACTAATGCTCTGGTCAGCAACTTATGCACATTTTCTACCTGAAATTGTACCAAGACCACAATAAATCAACAACAAAAACTGAGTAATATTGTATTTTGAGTCATTTTCTCAGATTTTCTTGATCTGATGTGTGAAATCTTCTGATACAGTAAAACATTTAAATAATTACAAGGCTTGTGGTAATTAACAATAATGTGCTTTTATTTATATAGAGAGCCAGCTTAGCATTTCATAAATACAGTCCTGCTTGTGACTGACAGAGCAAGCGGTTTCTTTTTTTATTTACAATGAGACTCCTAAACAGGAACTTTGTCCTCTTAACTGAAATAAAACTTGGAGTTTCCCACTCAATACTGTTTTTGCCTTCTGGAAAAAGTGGGTTAAGGTTCAGGTTTGGGTTCATTTTTCCTCCCCTCTAACCTTCTCCTATACATTTTCCCTGACTACCACACAATCAGAAGGCTGCATGTACCTTTATCACATCTGCACAGTGATACTACAGCAACCACGTCAATGACATCATGTTAAGGGTATCTGTTAGGAGAAAGCTCAGTGGAGCACTCCATCTCCACAATGTGCCTCACAGAACTGCTTTTGGTATAGGGATAGCTGCTTCCATTTAGGAAAATTGTATTTTAATAATAGGATCATTTCAGGGATGGCTAATTGGACAAAGCTTCTGTGTCACGAGATTGGTATAGATTTTAAAGAGGGTCCATTAAAGCTTTGGTTTTTTGCTTGGTCTCATCCATGTTAGTATCAGTCCTTGAGTTTATGTTTTATATTTTTGGAGACAGGGTCTCATTATGCAGTTCAGGTGGACCTTGAAATCACTTTGTATCCCAAACTGGCCTGGAACACTCAGCAATCCTCCTGCTTCAGCCTCCTGAGTGCTGGGATTACAGCCATGTGCCACCACGCCCAGCTCCTGTCCTTGAGTTTAACGCTTTGCTAGGAGCTACCCAGAACCCTTCTTGGCACCTGTCTGATGGCTTGTGATACACTCTGAACTGAGGCACTCAGGATGCATGTGACGCCAAACCCTCTGTATTGTCACTGGAGTATCTGCTCTTCATCGATATCCACTCTCTTGGGGACTCCCAATCTGGCTCTCTGTTCTGCCCGTCTTCCCCCGCTTCCAAGGACAGCTGTAGGGTTCCTTGGTGGGGCTGGGAGGGACTCTGCTTGGGTTCCACACTGGCCCCAGGGCCTGGCTGGCTGCTGTCTAAGCTGGCCCAGAAATGCAGGCCTGGGGTTTGTCTTTCTGGAGCAGCTCCAGAGTTCCCAGCTGGCCACTGTACCTGTGGGTAAAACCAAGAGGGACTTGCAGATGATTTTCAGGAGGGATGTGGGTGCCACAGGTTTGTCTGGGATGGATGGCAGCTTATAGGGTTAGGCTTGAATTTGGAGTGTCTTTACTAGACCAATGCTGAGATCAAGACCTAGAAAAAAATCACATTCAGAACATGGAGTTCACCAAGAAGCCATAGGGCAGCTATGAGTGTTGGCAACAGCTAGGAGTGTTGGCACTTCAGCTCAAGGCTGGGAGGCTTCTTTCTTGCCTTTTGGAAGAACTAGAGAAAGGCATCATCCAGTGCACATATGCTGCTGGTGTGGCCCTGGAGAGCTCTGCCCGAGGTCACCCACAGGGACCATTGTGAGGGATGCCTATGGGGATGTCTGTGCTTGCTCTTGCAGCAGAAGCCCTGTGGGCCTAGGCCAGTCTACTGGGGTCCTGATAATGGTCCCAAGGTAGAGGTCAATTGCGACCTGGATGCTAACTTTCCAGAAGTTGTAGGCTTCCTCTCAGAAGATCCAGGTCTAAGTCCTTTGTTATTCTGCCAATAAGACAGTTGACAAAGAGACACTTTGAATTTAGAAATGAGCAGAAGGGGATGGACAGTGGAACATGGTATTGGGTATGTAAGAGAAGTGACTTGAAGACTTTGGATCACTAGCCATATGATTCAGCCAATAAATTCATGTTGTCTCTCTTAAAGAGTGAAACTCATTCAATTAATGATGGGAATAGGCAACTAAGGGCAATGTTTAGTATTTCCAGCTGGGTGAAATGAACATTTTCAAAACATCTGTAGTGCTATCTGGAAGTCTGTACTGTTAAGGAAGAAAAAGTAGCATTCTGTAGTACCCAAATCACCATAAAGAAATTCCTCAAACTCAAAACCCACCTTGTTGTAACACTTGCTTCTGAAAAGTGAAGTAGTGGCCTCCGCTAGGATTTGCAAACAGTAAATGCTCAGATGTTTTTTTACCCAAGATTTCCAAATTGTGATGAAAACTTTAAATTATGTTCTATGAGAATTCAAGTTAAATGGCCAAATACAATTCTTTTCATTTTTTCAATCCTACTTTTCTTTCCCTCTTTGTAGTAAGTCCTTAAAATACATTGTAAGTTGGCTTTTAAAAACTGCCATGTGCAGCCATGTTTATACCAGCACAATTTGTAACAGCTAAATCTTGGAAACAATACAAATGCCTATCAATCGAGGAGTGGATAAAAAAGATTTTTTAATACAATGGAGTATTATTCAGCCATAAAGAAAGATAAACCTGAGACATTTGTAGGTAATGGATGGACCTTGAGACCATACTCTGAAATAAATCAGACAAACATGTGTAAATATCACATTGTCTCCATGGTGTGAGAACCTGAAAGAGCAAATAAGGACCAAAATGTATAATAGATATTGTGAAATAGGAAGAAATTATTCAAAAGGAAAGAAGAACTAGGCAGAGGGTAGGGAAGGAAAGAAAAGAACAATAAAAGAAGGATAAAATGGAAACAGTGTTTTATAAATAAGAGGAAGAGAGGTTGAAGGGAGGGGAGGGGATTGGGGAAAAAAGAAGAATCAAGATATATCATGTACAGGAGCAAATTCCCTATGATGAATATGACAATTATATATATATATGTATATATATATATGTATATGTATATATATAACCAATAAACTTCATACAAATATTTTGAAGTAACCTACCTAACATACATGTTAAAGAACTTATTATGTGACCAACAGGGGAAAACGCCCTGATTTTGTGTTGAAGGTTCAGGTTCTATTTCTGTTAAATTAATAGGAAAAATTAATAGGAAATACACAACACCTACACTAATTTTTCTAAAAGCATTGGCCTGGACCAAACCTCTCCCCCTTCCTGGAAGACTGGTATAATGTGGTTATCACATGGACACCGAATTTGGGGTTTGGAAAAAGAATAATTTAAAAGCCTTTCAAAGCATAAACTAGATAATAACTTAAATATGAACACAGTGACAGGTGGGGAACACGCTTTCCCTGGTAGTTCACTTGCTGAGTGCCTAACTTGGCCACTTAACGTACAGTGTCCTATACCACCACCTGGATCCTTTGTTCTTTCCAAGGAAAGAAAGAGGGAAGATAGGAACTGGTGTGCCAGGATTTGGCAGTGTCTTACATTTTCTGCTGTCCTATTAGCAGGACTCATATGCTGGTGGTGTGGTTGGAAATTATGGCCAATGACAGGCTGAACCAGGGAAATCCCGCAGCCCTCCAACCCTGTCTGCTCAACTGCTACCCACCTGCATCAGTGAGGCAGCTGGGGCCAGGAGTTTCCAGGTGTTTTGAGTTCCTTGGCAGAAAAGTGTCACATAATGGGAGACCACATATTTTTCACTTATTTGCATATGTAAGAACTGAGTTTATGGAGTAAAAGTTTCCTATAAATCAATATTGTCTAACCTTGGGATGTTCTTTGATCATCACATTGCTGAGGTTCATCTACATTCCTAAAGTTGGGGCAGGGAAAGTCAAGGACGATGATGGAATGGTGTTGGGGCCACAGGTACAGAGAACAGAACACATCCTGGGGCGTGATTAAGGCAACTGTGTCCTCAGTGGGAAATAAATGTTCTTGAGATGAGACAAAGAGAGACAGATAGAGACTGCGAAATTGGCCCAAGATCTGAGGTGCCCCTAGGCCAGTCTGGAGAAGACAGAAAAAGCTGGGAAGCTGTGGGAATGGAAGACAGGTGATTCTAAGGTGTAAGAGCCAGTGAGACATGGCTTAGGTTTGCCCTGGGCACAAGAATGCCAATACCCAGGGACTGCAATACACTTTCTGATGCTGCTGTTTCCCAGGAGAATGACACAGATAAAGCAAGAGGGCATATGTATGATGAACAGGTAAAGACTATCAGGAGCCAGATGCTGTGGTACAACCCTGTAAGACCAGCTACTTGGGAGGCTGAGGCAGGAGCATAATAAATTCAAAGCCAGCTGGTCTCAACAAAGAGAGAGAGAGACAGAGAGAGAGAGACAGAGAGAGATCTTGTTTCAAAGGAGGGGAACAGGGATGTGCCTCAGCAGTACAGTGACCCTGATTTTGATCCCCAGGAAAAAAAAAAAAAGGGGAAAAAAGATGTCAATGAAGCCAGGGAAGTGGCACATGCCTGTAATACCAGCACTCAGGAGACAGAGGCAGGAGGATCATTGTGAGTTCCAGACCAGCCTGGGCTACAAAGTGAGTTCAAGGTCAGTCTGAGCTGCATAGAGACACCCTATCGCAAAAAACAAAAACAAAAAAAAAGTCAGTATATGACTCTAGAAATCTGAATCTCTTTAGTTTACTGGTGGAATTCATGGTGGGGGGGCATCATGAAAAGCAGTTTCTATTCACAGTTGTTTCTTACATTTTTTTTTTTTAAAACCGGGGATCAAACTCACAACCTCGTGCTTGCCAGGTAGGCACTTATGCCTGCTGAGCTAAATCCCCAGCTCTTAAATATTCTTAAGTGTTGTAGCAGATCTAACAATCTAAGTAAAGGGAATTTTGGGGATTATTTGGCACATAGTAGGCATTCAATAAATATTGCCTGAATTTTACTCATCTGTTGGAAGTAATTTCACATTGCATATATATATATTGTAAAGTTCTTTGAGTGCCTCCTCAAAAAGATTTAACTTATAAAATACTATTTTGATGAGATGCCCTAATAACTAAGCAACACTGGTATGTTGAATGATATTTCCAGTGGAGTGTTAAAATCGGTGGTAAACCTCGTCTATAGATCATTGTAACTAAAAGTTACCATTTTTCTGGTTACTGCTGGTCAGGGGTACTTTACTTCGATCCATTAACTCCTGAAATCATGTACAATATCAAAAAGGTTTACTTTCCTATGCATTGCTCCAGAGAAAAGTGCTATAATTATCAAAGATTCTGGGAGCTAACTGGGCAGTTAAGAATCACTGCTGTTGATAAGTGAGATTTAGTAGGCAACTCACATTGCTTCATTCATTTTTTCAGACTTTCAGATCCAGCAGGAATATAATTTCCCAGTTTAAATTACTCTACATTTCACTAATGTCTCTTTGGAGTATGTTATTTTATTAAAGTTTGGAGTTGTATAAAAACAGACATGTAGCAAGATTTACAATACACACATGTACAATGTACAAATGTGTATTTTTTTCTTACATTCTCACGTGGCTCTTCCTCCAGTTAGATTTCTTTCCTGGTACTTGGGATTGATTCCAGGTGGTTATAACTCTAGAGTCCCACCGCAGGAAAAGCAAAAGGGGCAAAAAAGTTGTCAGATTAAAGAGAAACCACAAATGATAAATTCTGGAGCTTACTGTAAAGATTAGAGTTTCTTTTTCGTGACCCTAAGTCTTTGGGTACCTTATCTAAGCAGAGAGTCACATTCTTGAAGACTTCAATGCAGTGAAGATCTTTATTCCTTACGCTGGGAAAAGTTCCCAGGGTGCCAGGTGCACTGTCCTGGGCAGCTGAGTGCTCTCCACAGTGAACAGTGTTCTCAATGGCACTGAGGCCAGTAGAGGATGAATCCCCACAAGCTGATGAGTGTCTTCATCCTCTGAGTGTGCAAAAAAAAAACTTCATGCCATGAAATTCTCAGAAGTACCTGACTCACCAGGAAAAGCCATCAGGGGATGAACCTCTAGGAGATCCATAGTTTAGATTTAGAGGTGTTGCAAATCCCTAAGATATGTACAAAACGACATATGTATTTTCTAGGAAGACACTATCACTTTAAGCAGATTCTGAACTGGGTTTTGGTTTCCCTAAAACATCAGGAACCATCATCATAGGAGTATTTACAAGTCACCCTGTGAGGAAGAGACTGCTGGGTGATCTTTTCTAAAAACCTACTTTGTTTTTTCTGACAATTCTTTTAAAATGCTTCAAGAAAAACCATTTAAATAGAGGTCCAATAGAGAACCTGTCACAAGTAAATGTATCCTGCAACCTGATTTTTATTTTTAAAATTCCATGTAAAAATAAATGCCTCTCAAACAAGGTTAAACGTAACAAATGTGTCCATTAACATACACACATATGCACACACTACACACACACTACACACACACACACACACAGGAAGAAAAAACAAATCTTCCCATTTCAACTACAAACTGCAGAGAACATGAGGTGTGTGAGGAGGACTGCCCTCATCTCTGAACAGGTGCTGGTTTTTTCAATGAGGAAAAAGGCACCAAAGTTAGATTTTAGAATATTTTAATGTCCATTTTTTTTCAGTGAATGCATTTTGAAGTTCTTAGAATTAACCATTTTAAAAGAGCAGAGCAAACAAAATGTGGAAAATGCAAACAGTTGGTTCTCCTTAATTTAATTTCAGATTCTAGACATGATGTGATTTTCTGAAACAACTGATCAAAAAAAATGCTTACCTCAGAAATCTAGAAATTCAAATGCAGATGTATCTTTAAACTACAAGTGATTACAGCCCAGGTAATGGGTTGCACGCTGCCTTGAACTCTCCACATCATGTGCAAATGTGCAGGTGCAGCCCCAACCAGTGAAGTCAGTGTTGAAGGAGCCATGCGCAGGTGTGGCACAATCTGTGGGACTCTTCAAGTGATTTAAGGGTTTCATAACTGATGCTCTACATTTATTTGCACTGATAAAATTATGTGTGCTTGTTGATCATACAGATATATAAAATTTGATCTGAGCTGGGGTTGAGAAGAAAATAGCAATTGCAACTCAAAGCAACTATTTACACACATTCAATTCTGAAGTATTGCTTCCTGCCCTAGGTTCCTAAGAAGTATTGCCACCTGCAGCACTTGAGCCCACTGCCTAGAAGCCCGTCTGCGTCCAGCAACAACTACTTGTTCAATGCTGACAGACTGAGATGCATGGCAGGTGTGCCACGGAGATTCTGTGGTTCTGCATTGAGGTATGCTTCAGAGCAGGGAGCTGGGAAAGTCCCAGGGGTCTCAAGGCCCCAAGAGCATGTCTGCACTGGTTCTTTAGGAAGGCTCAGGGTGTTTTAAAAGACCATTTATCCTCCATACGATGAGCTGCCCTTTGTCACAGGCTCCATTGGTACAATGCTGAACCAGACCACCCGAGGTTAATACTTCTCTCTGGTCAGTTTGCAGCTCTGGGGTTCTGTATCGGGGAGGGATCACAAACACCTCTGTGGTAGGGGAAGGAAAATAGCATGATGGGGGAAAAGTGTGTGCAGAGATGAACTTGGTAGAGCATATTTTGAGCGAGACAGCAAAAACATCAGCAGTCTACCAGCCCCTAAAAGCTATGCAGCCCGGAGATGGAAGGTGAGGAAAAGACAACACTCACATACCTTAATACTGACGGGATAAAATTCAACATGCCCACAATCCTTAGCACAAGGAAAGCATCAGGTAGTGTTTTATAAGAAAAAAAAAATCTGTGGTGTTTTATAAGAATACATTCTTTAGAAGCAAGAGGTATTGTCACAACCATATTTTCTTCGAAGTCGGAAGACCAACAAACTGACAGTCAAACCTGAAGGAAAAGCTCACAGTCACTGAGAAAGCTCTCGATTCTGAGACCACTGTGTGCTGCCCGATGGCCATGTCAGATGTTCCCCCCGGGGAAGTGGCTGACCAGAATCAAGACGTCATCATGCCAGAAATGGAAGAATCTCTTTTCTTTGAGGAGGAGTAATGAGGGGACTTAAATGAAGAAGTGAAAAGTATACAGTGAGGTTTACCAGTGAAAGAACACACTTGGGGAACTGTATGAAGAACTCCAATGGATACAGAGCTAGTCCTCACTTGTATCCTGGGCTGCATGCCAGCATCACCTGGAAAATAACTAAGAGAGAACAACTGTCGCTTGTGTGCCGTTGGACATAAATTTCAGGCTCAATGTGGCAAATCACACACACAAAAGCAGAGTGGCAACCAAGAGCACTGACTGATTTTCCTCTGCCATTTGTACACAGATGGTTCTGTACAGCTAAGAAGCCCCTTTCAAATGGCTGGAATTGACTCATGAGATTAAATTCTGCCACAGACCAGCCTGCGCAATTGGAGTGTGGGAAAGAATGAAGAAACTTTGAATTTATAGAGGCCAAGACACCGTCTCTACCAGCCTGCTGGTTTTGATTTGGAACTCAACATGGGGGAGCACCCAGGGGAGCAGTGTGGCCCCCAGTGGCTGAAACATGAAGGGACAGCTTGTCATACATCTGTGCCCTTTGTGAACTGGCCCACCCCCCACTCCAGCTTATTTCCCTCCACCAAAATGACCCAGCACCCCTCCCCAAACCACATACATATTGATAAATAAATAAATAAATAAACACACCCCTCAGACATTTGAGTTCTCCCCTCAGACAAGTCAGCTTCCAAGACACCTTCACTCCCAACTGGAAGACCCCTTGGAGGAGGGTCAGGATGAAAAACGGCTTTGAGATACCTGAGGCCTGGGCTTACAAGCTCTGTGCCTGGTGAACATTTGAAATCTTGGCCTGCACACAGGTGAACCCCAGAAATCCCATGGTGTTGGGTGTGTGGTCCACCCACAGCCCCCACAAGGCCTGGGTGCTCTAGGGAGCGTGGGGAGGAGGGCCTTGATGGGTTCCCTTGCCCTTCTTCCTCTCACCTCCCCAGTGAGTTACTGGCACTTTATATCAGAGTCATAAATGCAATGTGTGTGCGTGTATGTGCTTACTTAGAAAGGTCAGGTAACTGGGAAACACTATTACATATACAGAAAAAATAAAAACATTGTATGACCCCCCCCCAAGTGTCTTGTGAGAAAAGGCAATAAAAAATGATATCTTAAACACAGCTTTTGCTTAAAAGTCAAATAATACCCAAAAAGAGCCATAATTCTACCTGTGGCCTCAGTCTAGACTTGAGGCCAAGGCCAACCCTGAAGGCACTTGTTCTCCTCCACACGGCTGAACGGAGTACCCCAAGGGGGCTGGTTTTCAGGGAAGGGAGCAAAGTAAAGAAGAAATGGATGAAAATGAGCCCTGAATAACTGTGATCCACACAGAATTTAGGGTTGAAATGACCACATAATACCACGTCCAGGGACAAAAACTGTGGCGCTTAAAAGCACAACAGCCAAATACAAATATTATTGTGTTTCAACGAACAGAGCACCTCGGGCAGCTTTCAGTGCTGCCTTACACACTCTTTGAGACGTTGAGTTTGGTGAGTTCATTGGCTTCTTCCATTCCCATGTCTTCACAGTCATCCTTCTCTATGGCTTTACCAAACCGACACCTTTCTTCCACTTTGATGGGCTCTTTCCAGGGCCTCTTAGAAGACAGGTGTGTGTCCTTGGCTTGTGTGTTGTCATCAGAGCCCAGGGATGTCTTGTCTGAATATGGGACAGAAGGCACCAGGTTGGCAATCTCATCTGTGGGAGACCGTCCGATGCTGCCATCCACCTGGACGCGGATGTCTGGGGAGATGGAGAGCTGGTGCTGTGGCACCACTCCATTGTCCACACACTTTGGGTAAAGGTAGGTTTTCATCTGCCCTTTCCCCTTGACATTCACTGTTCCCCGGTAGTCAAAGTCATAGCCCATTTTGCTCAGCACACGGTAGCTCTCCTCACTCACCTGGATGCGACACTCTACCCCAGTGGTGTCCATCCTGCTGGCAATGTTGACGGTATCCCCCCAAATATCATAGAGCAGCTTGGTGGTGCCAATGACACCTGCTGTGAGAGGCCCGTGGTTAAAGCCAACCCTGAGCTTGAAGTTGAACCACAGCATGTTGTTGTTGAAGTCGTCCACCACACGCATCATCTCCTTGGCAAACTCAAACAGGATCCGCAGGTGCTCCTGCGGGTGACTGCCCTCCTGGCACTGGGCTGTGTTGAGCCCCGATGCCGCCATGTATGTGGCCCCAATGGTCTTGATCTTTTCAATGCTGTTGTAGTCTGGCTTGCTCAGGAGCTCGTCAAAGTCACCAATGAGCTCGTTGAGGACTCGGTAGCACTCCTTGCCTCCTTCGTAGTTCTCCTCATAGAACTCGCTGAAGTTGACGATGCTGGCAAAGATCACTCCTCCACTGTCGTGGTTCTTGGAGTAAGTCTGGGAGACTTTCAGTTGCTCGGCAACATGGTAGGGTATGATGTTCCTCAGCAGCCAGTCAGCCTGGTCCCTCATGCTCTGGATCTTGGTGCGGTGAAGGTCTGCTTCCACATCCCCATGGTAGTGCAAGCGGTAGCTGACTTCAAACTCTCGGTTCAGGAACCAAACCAATAGGAGCAGGAGGAAGAAGGCAAGGATGAGCTCTTTACCTACAAGGCTGGTTGGCCTCCGGCTGTCCTGTGTCAGTGAGCTGTTACATGGACTTCTCGCAGCACTGAGGAGCAAAGAGATGAGAAAGGACACAACTGCTAAGTGAATCTGTTAAGGAAGAGTCCAAGACTGCCAAGCTAACCACCACCCTCTGTCAAGTGGAGATGGATTCAGCCTAAATGTTCCTATTTGGCAGGTTGCAGAAATGGAATGACAAAGACCAACTTCTGCAATTGAGTCTTTAATAAGTGTTTTGTAATGGCATTTTTTTTCCCCCAGAATATTTTAAGATTTTTTTTTTGGTCAATTTTTTTTCTTTTGAAATATCTCAATCTTATAGAAAAGTTAAAAGGCTAGTAAATAAACACTCATATCTTTCACCTGGGTTCAGTGGTTGTTAGAATTTTGCCACCTTGCTTTTTTTCCCTCTCAGCATTCATATATATATATATATATATATATATATATATTTTTTTTTTTTTTTTTGGTACTGGGAATCAAAACTCACAACTTCATATTTGCCAGGCAGGCTTTGTTCTACTGAGCTATATCCTTAGCCCATACACACCTTATATTTTTGCTAAACATTTTTGAAAGTTGCTAACACTTCAGTCTTACCTATTTTAGTATATCTCCAAAGATAAAGACATTTCTCTATGTAACCACAATATCATTACTGTATCTACGAAACAGTATTTTCTGATATATTTGCTTCTTACATTTCTAATCCAATAGACTTGTAATTTTACAAAGAATTTTTATAAATTCTCTACACTCTCCTTTTATAAATGACTGTCTGACAAAACACATTTTCTCCACCCTTGGTTAGTTCTATTTTTGCCAAATTCATTTCAGATAAACTTAGCACTTAACATATGTACATAAAACATATACTTTTAAGCCTGGTGTGATGGCATATGCCTGTAATCCCAGCATTTGGGAGGCTGAGGCAGGAGGATCATTGCAGATTTGAGACCAGCCTGGACTACAAAGTGAGCTCAAGACCAGCCCAAACTGTGTAGTACGACCTTGTCTCAAAAAGACAAAAAACAAAACAACCCATATATTTTTTAATAGTAACAAATATACTGTAAGAAAGTCAAAGAGAAAAAATAATGGAAGGTGCTTTTCTTCCAAGGCAACAGATATTGTCATTTTCTTGTGGTTGCATGGTGTACTAATATATGGATGCACCAGATGCCTACTGAGGGGCAGTGGGATATGTCCTCATTTTCTTCCCCAGTACTCAGGCAAGTGTTCTACCATTGAGCTATAACCTCAGCCTCCATGTCTTTATCTTTTATGAGTTGAAAAGTGTTATGACGAATATTCCTGTATCCTCATCTTTGTGTATATAGAACTAGTGAGTCATTTTAAATACTGCACACTTAGGATTTCATTAGTAATTTCCAAATTGTCCTCCTAAGAGGCTGGCCAAGTTACTGTTTTTTTCAATCAAAGACTGAACCTACTTTTGGTGGGACTGCACCTCAGTTGGATAGGGCCGGTGGGAAACCCTATGATTGGGGACCTGAAGATTAGTGGCCAGGGCTATAATTTCTTTCAAAAATTTATTTAACATAATTTCACTTTAAAAAATAATACATACTTTCCTGAGTGTGGTGACACATGCCTGTAATCTCCATACTCAGCAGGAGGCCGAGGCAGGAGAACTGCTATGAGTTAGGCCAGCTTGGGCTATAAAGTAAGTTCAAGGCCAGCCTGACCTGCATAGCGTGAAACCCTGTCTCAAAAGACAAAAAACACAACAAACAAACAAAAGAACAAATACTCATTGTGAAAAAAAAAGAAATTATAAAATGATCTGTGGATTGTCCTACTGCTCAGAGGCAATCATTGTTAACATTTGTTGAATCTCCTTTCTTCCTTTATTTGTTCCCTCCCTACTTTCCCCAACTCTTTTTTTTTTTTTTAACAATACTTGGATTGTTCTGTTCATAATACAAGTTTCATCCATTGATGTATTTCTAAAGTGCTCAGAGTGGGCTACTAGACCCTGGATTTAGGAGTGTTCCTACCATTTCTTGGTGTTTGTGATGCTGAGACTGCTTGTGTAAACAATGCAATTTATGTGAGTATGTGTTACACTTCTATGTCCTATTTGACACTACTGGGAGAGGACACTTGGAAATACCTCCTTTTGCTGATTTTACCCTGTGTCCTTTTGCTGTAATAACCTGTAGTCAAGAGCATGACAATGTTCTAGGTCCTGTGAGTCCACCCAGGGGTAGTCTTAGACCTTGACATAGGGCCTGTGACTTAATGTCTATGAACCAGGAATAAGGTCCTCTACAGTAACATACCCCATTCTTTATTTTGCTCACTGAAACAATAATATATATTATGAATCTCAAGTACTAAGCAAAATGACTACTTATTTTAGATAACTAAAGCATATTTCTATCCAGCTTCTAAGGCCTTCTGGCTGGCTTTCAAACCGAGTAGGCAGATGATCCAGATCGAGATGAAACAAGCCTCTACCTTGTAAGTGCATCTCACTGGGTTAGAAGCTGAATTTCCTTTTGATTTCTCCAAGGTGGTGCCATCAAGGAACAGCCTATGTTAGCAGATGTCACTAAGGCATAATCTGAATGATGTCAGGAGGTTTTGTAAATCCCTATAGAAGAGGTAGGTGATGGTACATAGGTTCCCTCAACCTGTCAATTGCTCTCATGACTTCCTACTGCACTGCAACCAAAGCCAGTAGCATGGCTGACTCTGGGCACAGGAATGGAATAGCAAAATACAGACTAGTCTAGGAGTGAAAGGGAAATACATAATTACAGACCCTTCTCAACTTATGATGCAAGGTAAGTCCTGATAAACTCAGCTTAAATATCGTAAGTCAAAAATGCATTTAATAGCTCCAACCTATCAACAACACAGCTTAGCCTAGCATACTTTAAAAGTGGATGAACATCTATATTGATCTAAAGTTGGGTGAAATCATCTAACACAAAGCCTATTTTATATTAAAGTGATGAATACTGCACATTTAGAATTTCCTGCAACTTATTACTATATTGAAAATGAAAATAAGAATGGTTGCATTGATACAATTTCATGTCATTGTATCTTGGTTCATGAACACTTTTGTTTGCAAACAATTTGGTTCATAAACAGAAGCATATAGTAAAATTTTGTTTGTGTTTGTGAATTCTGCATCAGGGGATGACTACTTCCATGGCCATCTTTCCCACATGAATACAAATGTGGTCATCTTTTCCAAAATTGTAGAACAAATGGTTCATGAACCAAGTTACCATTGTATGAAGCCTGTAAATTGTTCTATGGTAAGCTGGGAATCATCTCTATGCTATTTCCCTTTTGCCTCTGCCTGAAAGAAAAAGAACTCTAGTACCAAGCATTTATGTTTTGTACCCAAGGGGGATACTATACATTTCTTATTCTAAAACAGATGGAACAAAAGTGATCATCACATTCTTAATTCAAACAGCAAAGGTCAATTTCAAAAAGAGAAGAAACTGTAGGTGAATAGAAGAATCAATTTATGACTGAATACTTGGACAATGCAGTAATACATAGACATTAAAGTATAGTATAAGTATCCAGGCACAGTGGGGCATGCCTGTAATCCCAGGGTTCTGGGAGGCAGAGGTAGGAGGATCACAAATCTGAGCCCAGCCAGGGCAACTGAGTGAGTTAGTGAGATCGTGTCTCAAAATAAAAATAAAGAAATTGCTGAGGATGTAGCTCAGTTAGAAAGCCTTAGGTTCCGTCTCCAGTACCACACACATACACATACTAAAGTACAATTAGTTATCATGGAGAAGAGTGATTTTAAAATAGAGAAAAACAGAAAGCAAGAGCACTTGTGATCCTAACCAGTTAACAGTGGCATTTGTTAACATTTTAGGGCATTCCAGTGTCATATACAACTGGTACCACGGGGTGTAGTAGGGTTGGGATGTCACCAGGAGAGCCCTGTACCAAGAGGGGTATTGATAATATTTTGCTTCTTGGCATGGGTGATGGTTAAACGTGTGTGTTCCCTTGTGGAAATGCACTGTAATACACTCTTAGGAACCAAGAACTCTTCTGCATATGTATCATATGTTAACTTAAAAGTTAACTTCCAAATGAAACTAAGTGTTTTGCTTTTAAATACTGCTGTTGTAGCCAGGCAAGGTGGGACACATCTATAATTCCAGATATTTAGGAGGCTGAAGCAGGAGTAGCAAAAGTTCAAGGATAGCCTGACCAAATTAATATGCAAAATTGCCTAATATGTGTAAGGTCCTGGCACAGTAATGCAAACAACAACAGTAACAACAAAACTGTAGCTGTAATTATCACTCATTACTTTATCACTCATAAGTATTATGTCTCTTACAATTTTTAAATTTACATAATGAAATATCTAGTAGTAACTATAGTACATATACAACAATTTCACATAATAAATGAAAATTGGAAACATTTCCTATAACATTTGATCATATATATCATAATTTAATTTACCTATTATTAAAAAGTTATTGCTAATGAATTTTCAATATTACCAATCATTGTGATCAATATTTTTGGGAATGCAGACTTGACTCAATGCTGACTTCTTCCTTAGCAGATAAACAAAGATGGAATTATTATGTTAAAGACTATGAACTTTTTTTTGAGGGGAGAGTTTAATTTGAGGGAGAGAGGGTCTCACTATGTTCAACACTATGAACATTGTTCTGACCTTTTTAAATAACAGATTGTCAAATTACTTCTCTAAACTACTGTACCATTCTGAGAGGTAATGAGGTATAGAAGGAAGGCTACAGCCTGGAGTGAGGGAGCCAACACCTATATACCATGCTCATGACTAGCTGTGTAACTATGGGCATGTTCCGTTCCTTAGCTTCTCTGGGTTTTAGTATCCTCATTTGAAAAATGGGGACAAAGTCACTGATCATGTCAGGTTATTGTGAGGATTAAATAAACATATTTTAACTAACTTGTTTTTGGTAGCTAAAAACAAAATCACTATAACTTATGATCATAATATAACACAACTTTGCCTATTTTGGATATTCAATTTTTTGAAAGTACAATTTAAAAGATGGTAAGTATTGTGTAGATATTTAAATGTACAGTGACTTTACTATAATGATACTGATGTGTCTATATTCATCTTCTACCCATATTTCTTCTTTTGTGAACTTTTGGGGGTTTTTTTGTCCTTCACCTATGCAAATGTTAATTAACTCTTTTTTTAAGAGTTCCATATGTGCTTTTCCAATTGCTTTGATTCTCTTTCTCTTCCTTTCTAAATTGTCAGTCTTCTTTTTGGTTGCAGTCATTAATAAAACTGGAAAGTTACCTCTGCCTTAAAAGCTTGAAAAGTACTTTTTCTAGATTTTATAGTTTACTTTTTAGTTTGACTTTTTAATTTATTTAGTATTCTAGTGTTTATAATAATAAAGCAAATGCATACATTAGTTCAGGGAATAACTTTTTCTTTGTTTTCTTTGGGTGAAATTTCTTCTGTTAACACACTAAAGTCTTATATAAAATTAAACCAATTTTAATATATACATATCTTAATAATCATTTGGCTGGCACTTGGAGGCTAAAGCAAGAGGACTGTTTGAGACCAGTATGGGCAACAAAATGAGGCTCATTTTTTAAAAAAATCATTTTTTCCACTAAATTAATATAAATAGAATCTGATATTTCAACAAGTAGCTATTTCCCATTTTCTCTTTTAAGGATGCATATATTATTCATTTTGTTTGGCACACAATTTCTGAGAACTTAGAAATAAATAGTAATAAGACAGCTGCTCTCATTTGTCAAGAAACCAGCACGTTAAAAGCTTACCTGAAATTCTGTGCCACATCCAGGGATGAAATTACTATGGAACTGAAATTAAAACGTGGAAAAGTATTATTTTAAAAAGCAAAGAGGGCATTACAGAAAGCAACCTGAGAAGAATTTAAATAAACAGCTCTTTCTTTTTAGGACATTGTCTAAATGAATGTCACGATCCACATGCCCACCTCTTCTTTGGTGTTTGTGTCCCCGATGCTAGAGGGTTTCAGTTATCTGAGGTTCCCTCCTCTTTTGCAGAGCTGAGCTTAGGTCTTTTGTTCACCACCTCACTTGCTCCCTATCCTGGCTAGGCTCCTCAATAATGACAATAATAATGAAGGAATCCTGGGGCAGGGGTAGCTTCACCCATCAGCCCCTTCCCAAGACCTGCTATTGCAAATCTGGACAGGAAGTCCCCACCACTTTGTCTCTTGGTGTCCAAGAGGGAAAGCCCTACAGCTGTGGCTAAAGGTCACTGTGAGGGTCTATCTTCTGTACTGGGTCTGAGGTTAAAGGCTCGTGGTTTGAATTTCAAGTTCTTGATGCAGACCCTTTAAAATGACCATAATTCCAAATGGCCACATCCTCACAAATGTAAAAGTATGGTTTATTTTGCATAAAATAATTTATTCACTATGGTCTTTCAAATGCTGAATGGCAGTTCTACTTTAAATTTCCTTTGTGATCTTAATTTGCATATTTATTATTATATTAAGTAAACTGAGGAAGGATACTTACTGTCTATTACTGACCACTGCTTTGTTAATACTCAAAGATACACTGAGGCTATTCATTTGATTCTGTCAATACTGGAACAAATTAGATCATTCTGGGCTTTTCAGATTACTAAAGCAGTGGTTCTCAGTGGTATTCCTAAGTGAGTCATTTGGGAAACATGAGAGTCTCTCTGCTTGTCCTAATAATTCAGAAAACCAGAATGTTAGGTGTTCTGCAAAGCACAAAGAAGAAATATCCCATGTAACTTTAAAATAATCCGTTCTTGCCAGGCATGTGGCACATGTCTGTAATTCTGGTCTTGGGAGGCAGAGGCAGAAGGACTGTTGCAAATTTCAGGCCAGCTAGGGCTTATGAAGTGAGTTCAAGGCCAGCCTGAATACACTAAAGTCTTATATGAAATTAAACCAATTTTAATGTATACATATCTTAATAATCATTTGGCTGGCACTTGGAGGCTAAAGCAAGAGGACTGTTTGAGACCAGTATGGGCAACATAATGAGGCTCACTTTTTAAAAAATCATTTTTCCACTAAATTAATACAAACAGAATCTGATATTTCAACAAGTAGCTATTTCCTATTTTCTCTTTTAAGGATGCATATATTATTCATTTTGTTTGGCACACAATTTCTGAGAACTTAGAAATAAATAGTAATAAGACAGCTGCTCTCATTTGTCAAGAAACCAGCACGTTAAAAGCTTACCTGAAATTCTGCGCCACTACCTGAAATTCTGTGAACTACATAGTGAAACTATGCTTCTAAAAGACAAAAAAAAAAAATCTATTCCCCTAAATCCTCTATAATTATGAATGGGTGATTCTTTCATACATGCTAATAATTACACATTTTTTGTAAGTTAAAGAAAAAGCCTGATATTTAGGTATTTAGGAAAGGTTTGTTACAGGAACAGAAGCTTAATGGGCTTAAGAGATCATGAAAACTTTAAATATTCAATATGTGCATTCTGCTACCCAAGGCATTATAGAATTTTCAACAACATATTTGGTTGACAAACCTTAAGAGTCATAAAATCAGTTACAGATGTGCAACAGGCAATTTGGGACTCATTTTAACAAACAACCAAACATTATTCAATTAGAAGAACCCAAGGGAAGAGAGACTACAAGGTATTTTAAATGCTCATCTCACTGCCATCTGATATATTTTTATTTTTTAAGTTTCTGTAGCACAATGAAAACTGCTCCTGCTCCCAAAGGTCCACCATGAGATTCCTGTTTCTTTAGCTACACCATGCTTTCTCTTCCTCAACATCTCTCAGGTATAGTGCTGTGAAGGCGATTGGTGTACCAGGGACTGAACTGACTTCTCAGTATGTAGAAAGAGTTTAAGATTAAAGACACATGTAACTGGTCATTCTTTCTCCAGTCATAACATGGAGACTGTAGATAGAACATACAGTACCATAATACTATAAATAAGACCTAAGCCATTTGTAAAATTACCATATGTCTTCATTTCTTTCACTCTGACAATTGTAACCTGTCCTAGAACACATATGTTCCACTTTCTCCTCATCTCTGTGCCTACGTAGACCTCTGCTCTTTTAGTGTCCTTGTCATCTTATGTGAGATGGCTTTGGGTCTTATTCTCTTAATTTCAACTTATTTATTACGAGTGAGTTCAGGTGTGTCACTACTGCATCATGCCTTCCAGGGATAGTCACCCAAAGAAGACTACATTCAAAAATATACTGATTGAATATCCCTCATCCAAAATGTTTGGGACCAGAAGAATTCTGGATTTCAAAATATTTTCACACACATAATGAGATATCTTGGGGGAAAGGAACCAAGTCTAAACATAAAATTCATTTATATTCCACATATACAGTATATACATAACCTAAAGGTAATTTTATACATTATTTTAAATAATTTTATTCATGAGACAAAGTTTGTGTACAATGAACAGTAAGATTTATATCGTGTTAGTGCTCAAAAACTTCTGGATTGGGGTTGGGGATGTGGCTCAGTGGTAGAGTTCTTGCCTTACACGCACGAGGCACTGGGTTTGATGTCCAGCACCACAAAACAAAACAAAACAAAACAAAACAAAACACCCCCAAAAAACATCTGGAGTTTTAACACTTTGGATTTTGAATTACTGGATTAGGGATGCTCAACCTGTAATATGTTGTTATAACTGATTTTTCTTTTGCATATTGTTCCTGGGACACATTTTTATTTTTTGGACATTATGTATGTTAGAAGTCATTTTTGGTCATGATAGCAAACACCTGTTATCAAAGATGGCATCAGTGCTAATGTGAAAGTGCAGTAGAGCCTTAAATGGTATCAGGTGAGGTGGTAATGAGTGGAGGATGCCAGTTGCATACCTGTCTGGACACAGGGAGATGTAGAGCAGAAGCAGTGGCCCAGCCCCGACAATGGTGGCAAGGGAGGATCTCATCCAGGAGCTGAGCTGGCAGAAGTTACAGTAGTGCACGACAGCCACTAACACGGCTGAGCTGGTGAACACAGTGAACTGCAAGAGGAGCCAGTGTCAGGACAGTGTGTTCCCATTCCTCCCGCACATTGCCCCATGTCCCATCGTGCTGTCCCCCACCAGAGGCCCTGCTTGCTCACCCACGTATCCCTTTAATACAGAACACTGCTGACACCACCCAGTGGCCCATCCTTGTGCAACAGTTCTTACTTTTGGTGAGCCAGTAGCCTCAAGGGGAGATCACACATCTTTACATTCATGAAGTAGTGCTTTAGTTTATAAGGTCACACTGGCACTAAGACTCTCCTCTGGATGTGTGGAAATGGCACACATCATTTTGCTGGAAAGCAAAAGGAGGCTGCCCATAAGGGAATTATTGCCTTGGGATGTTACCTTCCAAACAGTTTTCCTTTAGCCTCTGTTGGAGGCTAATTTGAAAACTGGATTCAACTAAAGCACCTAAAAACATGCTGAGATGCATTTTGACACTAAATACCAAGTTCAACCAGCCAATCCCAATAGCTCATGCTACCTAACAAAAATATAATCTTCTACCACAGCATTGGTGCATCCTTTATGGAATTTAATTCAAAAGCTCCTCTGAGCAGTGAGAGCTGATCCATGTGCAAGTCAAGGACTTGTGCCAATTCTGAAGAAGAACCTATTATCTTACATCAGTTGAGAACTTGGGACAGCTGCACTTTTTGCAAAGCATGAAGAAAAATACAAATATTCCTCAATTTACAATAGGATTACATCTCAATAAGCCCATCATCACTGTAAATTATTATAAGCCAAAAATGCATTTAATACCCTTTATCTACTAAACAATACTCTAACTCACCTTAACTGCATCAGAACATCTCCAGGAGGCTACAACTGGGCAAAGTTATCTAAAATTGACTTATATAATTCTTATAAAATTGACTTTTATAATTAAGTCTTGATAACCTCATGTAATTTATTGAATACTGAAAGTGAAAATCAGAATGGTTGTACAGGCACACTTTGACACCATCATGAAGTCAAAAACCATAGTAAATCAGGGACCACCTGCAGCTGCTTTGAAACTTGGCAGAGACCAAGTGAAGTTGGAAAGGTTTCACCATACTCATTGGGAAATCTCAGTGTGGCCAACAACAGGTCCACACTAGATCATGGTTTGTTTGTTTGTTTGTTTATTTTGTTTGCTTGCTTATTTATAGTAAGCAAGCAAACAAACAGAGTCATCTCTTCAAGGGCCTGTGTTTAATTCAATGTCCCATGTAATCACTTACTTAAACAGAGAGCACAGGATGTTAGGAAGCTCACAGTATGGAGACAAGATGATCAACCATTACTTACATGTACGTTTGTCTCAAATTCAGAAGTGATGTGTGAATAGACAGCAAGGGCAGGAAGGGATACCAGGACAGCCCCGATGCAATGGCGAGGTAGCCAGCCAGCGATCCATTCCAGCAGGCGCTGTGTGCATACCATGACATCTTCCAGGAAGAACACCATCCTGGACAGGGATGAAGGAGGAGAACAGGGCAGAGGGGCCCAGTGGTTAGCCTGCCAAGACCAATGGCGGTGGGACCCAGAGCTGTTCTCAACTGTCCTATGCTGCTGGTGGTGCCTCAAAGGCAGTTGTGTAAGCAGGAGGCAGAGTTCCTCCATCTTGCACTTGGTAAAAGGCACACAGACTAGACTCACTTAGCTCATCACACCTGACTTTAAGGTCACCTGTTGCATCCTGATAAAATGTGCTTGTCAAAAGCCAAGCTTATACCTCTGTGAGTCCAACAGAGCATGGAAGAATTGTAACAGGCCCTAAGTAAAGTCTCATGGGGCCACTATGCGCAGTCAGTCACCTGCTTCTACTTGCTTTGGGTGGAGGTCTCCAATGGAGCCATTCTGGAATTGCTCTGTGGGAACTTCTTGATTGTCGAAATGTGGAGGGTAGTTTCTGGTACCTAGTGGGTAGAAGCCAGGGATAGAGACTCCTGCCAGGCATGGGCATGAGCCCATGGTGAAGCCCCGCCTTGTATCCCACACAAATACGGCCTGGATAAGCAAGGAGGTGAAAAGCCTGTCTAGCGCTAGATAGTGTTTCATATATGAACAGGCAGTTTTGCCTGTTGGTAGCATAACAATCTTGCAGAATTTCAGCTTCTCTGAAAACTAAGTAAAGATTGCCCTTTGTTTTATCTGGGATATCAAGGATCATTTAGCATTTCAGAAAGTCACATCACTAATTGAACCGAGTTCATGGAACATGGCCACTAGTCCCATACCTATAGGGCCTGGATTCCTGACTACCACACAAATACGGGCATGAGAGAAAATAACAGACAGTTTTGCTTCTTCCAGGTAGCAGTGCACTGGCATGTATGAAGTAAAACACTACGCATTTCACCTTAGATGATTTTCTTTCCATTTTTCCTTCATATCACAGTAATGGCATTTTACTGACTCCTTTTGCAATTGTGTGTCTGGTAGGAGCTACATCTCAGGAAGGTCATGCTGACACAGTAAAATACTTTATATACAGAGGGGGAGCTAAGTATGTGAGGAGAGAGGGATGGTCCTTGGTTGAGGGAGGGGCTTCCTGGGTAAGGGCAGAACCAGCAACAGGAGACAGAGCAGAGGCTTCTGGGGTCCTCTCGGGTTGGAAACACACATGTTCCCAGGGAGACCAAATCTTCTCTCAAGGCAGTGACTGAGGAGCAGTGAAAGGCCCACTGCCTATGCCTCTGAGAAGGCAGGAGCTGCCGTTCTGATTCAGCACCACAGGAGCCTCTCACGCAGAATACCTGCAGCACACTAACAGCTTTGCTTTAGCTGAGCTCAGCCATGACCAGGAACTACTGACTCTCAACCATTTCTCATATAGACACAAGCTCTCCAGCTTCCTGATATTTAAAGGATAACAGAGCCTTTGGACTATCTCCAAGAACAACCACAGATTTTCTTACAGGCAGGGTACAGAGGCCCTGTGGTGGTGGGGGTGGGGGGAGAAGGAGTAGAGTCCCAGCCAGCAGACAAGGGCATTGAGGCCCTTTATAATTTTCCTCGAAATCACAGAGATCTGAGGATGAGACCAGCTGGTCCCTGGGGCTGAAGTGGAGGAAGAAGATCTAAAGTTGGGATGTGGGAAGCCTTCTGAGAGAGTAAGCAACATCCCAGGCCAGACACTGAGGAAACAGAACTGACTTCCTTGGGGTACCTATATATTCCACAGCATGGGGTTTTTTTTTTTTGTTTGTTTGTTTTATCTAGGATTCTACATAAGGCCTGCAGAGGAGCCAGAGGAAACCCTTTAAGGACTCAACCTCCTAGAGGCTTTGAAAGTTGCTGGCAGGTGAACTCAATCACCACAATGCTCAGGTGGGAGCAGAGTGGCCACCTCACTCACCAGCCATGGTGGAGTGTGCAGGTGTGGACGGACCAGCCACCAGCTGCAGCCTTATGCATGTCTGAGTCTTGGTGCGTCTATATTCTTTGGAACTGGATCCAAAGGAATAGAGAACAATGGTTAAAGCGGTAAAAATAAAAGGATGTGGTAACAATGTTAGCTTTAGGAAGATGAACAGCTACAGGTTCCTGTGTTAGAAAAAAAATCTGGAAAGCACTTTTTGGAATAAGGGAAATGTCCTAGAATTGTAACTTTGGTATGTTTGTATAGCTCTATAAATTTACTAAAAATTACTGAATTCTACACTTGGATGAATTTATTGTATATGAATTACCATAATAAAGCTGACTTTTACAAAAGGGGTTGGACCAAACAAGGTGTCAGAGGTTATTTTGGTTTGGGTTCTTCAGAAGCAGATCTTGGGCAAGATGTATGAGTAGTTTCTTCGGGAGACCCTGGTTGGGCATAAGGGTTGAGGCGGGGAGAGAAAGCAGTTAGGAACAGTCACTTCTGTGGGTGATGTGCTTGATCCCAGCAGAGATTTCAGGACAGTGGTGACCACTTTTAGTGCCATCTCAATCCAAGAAGGAGGACATGTGGCCTCAGCAGCTATTCTTAGCTTTGGCAAAGCCAGAGGGGCATGTGGGATGGTGGGTGTGGAAACGTGGATGCAGATCGGCCTGTCTACTCTAAAGGGGAGAAATCAGCATTTGGAAGCCTCAGGATGGTATCTAGCTCATTTTTTTATGCACTGGGATGTTTGTTAAGAGTAGAAGCAACTAGCCAGCATTACAGCTCAGTGACACAGTGCCTGCCCAGGAATCGCAATGTCCTGAGTTCAATCCCCTGTACCAAAAACAAAACAAAACAAAAAGAACTATAGGTAAGAGTAGCAGAAACTAATGTTCAAGGCCTTTCTTTCCATTTCTGTTTTACTTTTATCTCCTGGGTGCAATAACCAGAGGATTTTGGTAGGCTGAAAAGCTTTCCTCTTGAGCTTGCTGGGACAGGGTAAGGTAGCTATTGTGCAAGGTCCCAGGAGGCAGGTCACATGTTGTCTACTCAGATTCTTTATCTTCTTGTTTTTAAATGGCCTTTTTATTACTGAGATGTATGAATTCTTACATCCTAGCTATTTAATCTTTGTCTTGGTGTGA
>PVJX010020715.1:0-32947 GCA_004027295.1 Dolichotis patagonum
ACATGTCATCCAGTGGGTTTCCCCTTTCCCGTGGGAGGGTCTTATTCCCATCACTCACCGCGTCCCTGAGAACTTCTGGGCTCCCTGACCTCCGACTTCAGGGCGGCTGCGGTGGGAATTCATGGTGCCTCTGGGTGGGTCGTGTGCAGAGCCAGTCCCGGCGAGCTCCATGCAGGGCTGTTCAGCTCCGAGCTCCGGCAGCTCAAGCCAGTCGCTTCGGCGCGGATCACTTGTTCAGGTCGGGCAGGAATTCAGGCGCCTCAAGGAGGGTGCCACGCTCGCTGATCTTATCTTCACTAATAGTAGCCCCAGGACCTCATATTTGAGCGGTTTTTTTCACTTTAGTTTCTTCGTAGATTGTGAGAGTCTATCTCTCTCTGTTTGGGTCTCTCCAGGGTGTTTTATTCTGGCATTTGAGCTGTCTCTCTCAGAGAGGGTCTCTCTCCTGCTACCTACCAGTCTGCCATCTTGTCTCCTTACCTCTTGACTCCACATTTTAGCAGACTGTAGTAATAGAACTAGAGCATAGTTGTGATGTTAGGATTTAGTTAAACCAGATATAATGGAGTACACCTATCATCCCAGCACTGTGGAGGCTACAGCAACATGATTGCCGTGAGTTCAAGGCCAGCCTAGGCTGCATAATGAGTTTCAAACCAGCCTGAACCATATAGCTGTTTCAAAGAAATAAATGTAAAACAGGATTTTTTAACTTGTTATAAATAAACCTAGTCTGTATTGTAAAATGTGAATAGGAAATCTAGTGTCTGGCATTACATTGAACCATGGGGTAGCCAGTGTCAGTGGGAAGAGAAGAGGGCAGTCAGGGACTTTACTACTTTTCCCTCTCCGTCTGGGCCATGGAGCATCTCCTGGCCTCATAAAGATGAAGAAAACACCGCAGGCCTGGCCCTGCTAGGCAGTTGTAGTGCACAACTTGGAGCCCTCATTGGTGCTCCGAACACTGGACTACATGTATGCTGGACTTTCCTGTCCAACAGAGATCCCTGCCTTAGCCCAGTTAGGCAGCCTGGATTGGATTCATAAGGGATTTGTGCCCATGCTGGGTGTTGCCGAAAGGTACATAATCTCTTTGTGACTTCCTACTCTTTATTTGAAGGCCACAAGTGAGAGCTGAATAGTACATCACAGTATGTGCAAAACAGTGACAGAGCCATGGCACTGATGCATGGCTCCAGGTTCCCTAAAGGAGACAAGACAGTATATGCACTGTGTTCGGTACAGAACAAGAGGCAGCCAGGGGTACGAGACTAGAAGAGGCAGGGCCCAGAAGCTCTTGAGGCCAGTGGTCTCCACTCTGTGGCCAGAACGGTTCCTGTATGGCCACCAGCCATGGCCTCAACATGAGTGGCTCAGCTTTTTTGCTTGATGCCTCACCCTGGGACATAAGAATTCACTGTAATACGTGTGCAAAAGATGTTCATAGCTTTAAAAATTTAAAAAGTTAAGCTGGACATTATTGCAATCCTAGCACTATAGATGACTGCAGCAGGATCAAAAGTTCAAGCCCAACATGGCAACTTTGTAATTTAGCAAGATCTTTTCTCAAAATTAAAAAAAAAAAAGGCATGGTGGCACATGCCTGTATTCTCAGCACTTAGGAAGCTGGAGGGAGGAAAACTGCCATGAGTTTGAGGCAGGTCTGGGCTACATAGTGAGTTCAAATCCTGAACTACGTAGTGAGACCCTGTCTCAAAAAGAGACAGAGAGAGAGAGAGAGAGAGAGAGAGAGAGAGAGAGAGAGAGAGAGAGATGAGACAGACCTCCTAGGGTCAGGCATAGTGGTGCACTCTTACAATCCCAGCACTCAGGAGCCTGAGGAAGGAGGATTGCTCAGTTTGAAGGCCCTGCATTCAATCCTCAGTACTAAAAAAAAAAGTAAACTATTGGTTTAAACTACCAATTAAATATTTTATTTTACAAACTGAGGAAACAAAATGAGACCCCAAGTGCCAAATGTGTCTTGTAAGGCCAAGAGACCAGGTTGACCCTAGCACCTAAACCTGCTCTCAGTTCCACATTCTCAGATCAAGTTTTTGTTGTCTAACTACTCCAGGCTACATTAGTTGAGAAAACTGAATTGAGGAAATTATTAGGAAGAGGGGTCACTGAGACACTGCTGGCCCTACACATGGTTTCCACCACAGAGGAAATGTGTGCTCTGTGGAAAATTTAATGAACGTAAGGTTAAGTAGAGTTCTGGTCTGGTTTGTTATACTTTAATATGGTGCCACACACCAGTAACCTAAAAACAGTAGAAATTTATTTGGTTCATGGTTGTGGAGGCTGGAAAGCTCTATATTGAAGGGCTCATCTGACGAGGGCCTTCTTACTCTATCCTAACATGATAAAGAGAATTACATGCAAGAGAATATGCAGGAGAGGCTTACTAATATAGTGAAACTGTGCTTGCAGTAACTGCCTTAGGCCACTCATAAGAGCAGAGCATTCACGCCTTAATCACCTCTTTACAGTCCTGGCTCTCAGCATTGTCACATTGTGTATTAAGTTTCCAGCACATGAATTTTGGGAAACACATTGAAACCACTCAAAAAATATTTATCCATCATTTATTTCTATGTGTTAGACAGACCTCAGAGACATAGGTACCCTTAACCTCGTGGAATTTGTGATCTTGAAAACCATATTGACCTTGATCATATTTTTAAAATATATAATTATGAAGGAAAAAGGAACCTTTCTCCACTGTTGGTGGGAATGTAAACCACTACAACCACTATGGAAATCAGTGTGGAGATTCTTGAAAACACTAGAGGCCTCATTAGACCCAGCTATTCCTCTTCTACCCAGAAGAATTGAAAACATCATACCACAGCAATATAGGTGCACCCATTTGTATAGCAGCACAATTTGCAATAACTAGATCTTAGAAACAACCCAATGCCCATTGACTGAAGAATGAATGAAAAAGATGTGGTATTTTTACACAATGAAGTACTACTTGTCTATAAAGAAGGACAAACTTGAGAAATTTAAAGGGAAATAGATGCAATTTGAAACTATACTCATAATTGAAATAAACCAGACCCACATGGGTAAACACCATATTGTGTCCATAGTATAACAAGTTGAGCTGGGCATGGTGGTGCACACCTGTAATCCTAGCACTCAGGAGGCTGAGGCAGGAGGATCACTGCAAATTCAAGACTAGCCTGAGCTACAAAGTGAGTTCAAGGCCATCAAGAACTGCATAGCAAAACCTTGTCTCAAAAAGACAAGAAGAAGAAGGAGAAGGAGAAGGAGAAGGAGAAGGAGAAGGAGAAGAAGAAGAAGGAGAAAAGAAGAAGTTGTTCAAAGAATAAATAAGATCCAAACTGTACAGTAGATATTGTGAAATGGGAAAAAACTGTTTGGAACAGAAACTGGGATGGGGAAAGCAAAAAAGAAGGAAGGGAAAAGGAAAAAAAAATATATATATATATATACACACACAAACACACAAAATAGTTAAGATAGTTTCACTACTAATTGCTATTAGTTCATTAAAAAGAAAGGTTTGTGCCTATAGTGTTTGATCAATTTTTAATGCCTATGTCTTGTAAAATGAGCAGCTACTTTGAACATAATAATATACAATGTACTAACCTTTGTTAGTCTCATACAATCATATTTTGAAATTTTGTACTGTGGTTTTTATTTTTTTATTTTAAAAAGAATAAAACACAGAGAAACAGAACAAAGCAATATAATGGGAAACCATGATTACCATAAGCAGATCAGAACAGAACAATGTAAGCAACACAGCACTTCACAACAAGACAACTGGATATCAACAGTAGGTACCATAAAGTCTCTTTCTTTGAAACAGTTGAGCATACCTTCACACACAATAATATCAAACATAACAAAATAGTATAAAACCATTCAAGAGAATGAAAGTATTACAGGACATTCAAAGTAACAGGAAATGAACAATGGCTACTATAATATCTCATTTTCCTTAAAAAAATTATTTATACCATCACACATAATAATGCTTTGAAGTCTTACAATGTTTTCATTCACTGGTTGGATTGGTTTTATTCTGTTTTGTTTGAGTTTATTATGTATGATGTACGAACAGCTATTTCGAAGAAATAAAACCAATCCATTCCTCAGTTGATGGGCATTTAGGTTGTTTCCAAGATCTGGCTATTACAAATTGTGCTGCTATAAACATGGGTGCATAAATATCACTGTGAGATGATGTATTGAGTTCTTCTGGGAATATGCCCAGAAGTGGTTTAGCTGGGTCAATCCCAGCTTTTTGAAGGACCTGCAGACTGACCTCCACAGTGGTCGCATCAGTCTGCACTCCCACCAACAGTGCAGAAGAGTTCCCTGCAGCCTCTCCAGCATTTTTTGTTGGTAGCTTTCTTTATCCTGCCCATTCTTTCTGGAGTGAAATGGAATCTCGTGGTTTTAATTTGTATTTCTCTATTGACTGATAATGCTGAATATTTTTTTCATGTATTTATTTGCCATTTGTATTTCTTCATCTGAGAACTTTGTATTCATCTCAGATGCCCATTTTTGGATTGGGTCTTTGAATTTCAGAGGTCTGATATTTTTTAATTCTTTATGGGTTCTAGACAGAAGTCCTTTGTCTGACGGACTGTCCATTAAGATTTTTTCCCAATTTGTGGGTTTTCATTTCACTCTGCTGGAAATCTCTTTCAATATCCAGAAACTCTTTAATTAGATGTGGTCACAGTCATTGATTCTGTGAAGTATTTCCCGTGCGGTTTGATTCTTGTTCATGAATTCTCTACCTTCCCCTGTGTCTTCAAGATTTCTACCTACTTTGTCTTGCAACAGATTTAGTGTTTCTGTTTTAATATTTAGATCTTTGATGCATTTATACTTTAGTACATGGTGATAGGCATGGGTCTAGTTTTAGTTTTTGGCATATGAGAGCCAATTTTTCCAGCACCATTTATTAAAGAGACTATCTTTCTTCCAGTGAAAGTGTTTGGCCCCTTTGTCGAAGATAAGATGACTGAGTGTGTTTGTAGTTGTAATTGTATCTTCTAATCTATTCCATTGACCTTCAGGTCTGTTTTTATTCCACTACCATGTTGATTTTATTATTGTAGCTTTGTAATATAACTTCAAGTCAGGGATTGTGACGCCTTCTACCTTGCCTTTACTGCTTAGAATTGCCTTTGCTATTTTAGGTGTCTTCTGGTTACAGATGAATTTTAGGAGTGATTTCTCTAGAACTATGAAGTATGCTAGTGGTATTTTGATGGAGATTACATTAAGTCTGTATAACAAGTTTGGGAGAATGGCCATTTTCACAATATTTGTTCTTCCTATCATGAACAAGGAATGTCTTTCCATTTTCTAAGGTCCTCTTCGATTTTTTTCAGTGTATTATAATTTTCCCTGAATAGATCTTTTACTTCTTTTTTGTTAGATTGATTCCTAAGTATTTCATCTTTTTGGATGCTATTGTTAAGTATGTGGTTTCTCTTATTTCTCTCTCAGTGGTTTTGTTGTTAGTGTATAGGAATGCTATTGATTTTTGAGTGTTGACTTTGTATCCAGCTACATTACTGAATTTATTTATTATATATAGGAATCTTTCAGTGGAGTTTTGGGGGTCTTCTATGTAGAGTATCATGTTATCTGCAAATAATGATAATCTAACTTCCTCTTTTCCTATCGTTACTCCTTTTATTTCTCTCTCTTGTCTAATTGCTCTGGCTAGTATTTCCAGCACTATATTGAATAGGAGTTGTGATAATGGACATCTGTCTTGTTCCTGATTTTAGGGTAAAGGCTTTCAGTTTTTGGCCATTTAATATGATGCTGGCTATTGGTTTGTCATAGATGGCTTTTATCAGATTGAGGTAAAGACCATCTATTCTGATTTTCTGTAGGGTTTTTAAATTATGAATGAGTGAACTTTTCTGCATCTATGGAAATGATCATGTGATTCTTTTTTTAAAATTTATTTTATTTTATTTTATTTTATTTTATTTTATTTTATTTTATTTTAGAAGGGAGTAAAATTAAATACAACAAAACAGAACAGAATGGGACATAAGAAAGCATAAATTTCAAAGCTAGGCAACCAGAGATCTTCACTATCTGTCATATTGTCTCTTGTTTTCTTCCAAATGGTTGTCCTTATCTTTGCATGTGGAGAGCTCATACTAAATAACATAGCCAATCTTTTTACAAGATGTGTAGTTCACTGGCTCCCACTTGCTAGGCAGGGGGGAGGGGGGAGGCGGGACACCATGGGATGGGGGACAGGACGACATGAGATGTCTGATTCTCAGCCCACACACAGGCAGGATCACAGTCGCCAACCAGAGACAGGAAGAGTTCCTTGTTCTCCCAGCACCCCAAGTCAACCGCACGGTGAAGGTCCCGATGCACCAGGGTCTCTCTCCTTTGGCCGCTGAATGTCTGCCACACCCTCAGCTTCCCCCCAGAGAGAAGAGGAGTTCCTTATTCTCCTGGCACCCCAAGTCAACTGCATGGTGCAGGTCCAGGTCCCAATGCGCCAGGGTCTCTCTCCTTTGGGCCGCCGAAAGTCTGCCACACTCTCTCTCAGCCGCCCCCGGTGGAGGGGGGAGTTCCTTGTTCTCCCAGTGCCCCGAGTCAACCGCATGGTGCAGGTCCCAGTGTGCCAGGGTCTCTCTCCTTTGGGCTGCTGAAAGTGTGCCACACTCACAGCCGCCCCCCAGAGAGGGGAGGAGCTCCTTGTTCTCCTGGCACCCCTAGTCAACTGCACTGTGGAGGTCCCAATGCGCCACAGTCTCTCTCCTTCGGGCTGCCGAAAGTCAGCCGATCATGTGATTCTTATTTTTGGCTCTACTGATATGGTGGATTACATTTATTGGTTTACATATGTTGAACCATCCCTGCATTCCTGGGATGAATCCCACTTGGTCATGGTGTATAATCTTCTTGATGATTTGCTGCATCCTGTTTCCCAATATTTTATTGAGAATTTTTGCATCTATGTTTATTAGGGAGATTGGACTATAGTTCTCTTTTTTAGTTTGGTCTTTCTCAGGTTTTGGTACTAGAGTAATATTTGCTTTCAGAAATGAGTTAGGAAGAATTGCTTCCCTTTCAGTTTCATTGAAGAGTTTGAGGAGTGTTGGCATTAAGTCTTCTTTGAATTTCTTATAGAATTCCACAGTGAATCTGTCTGGGCCTGGGCTCTTCTTTGTTGGTAAGGATTTAATTATGTTTTCAATTTCATTAATTGAAATGGATTATTCAACAGTTTTACATCTTTTTGACCCCGCTTTGGTAATTCATGTTTCTAGGAATCTGTCCATTTCTTCTGTGTTATCGAACCTACGAGAGTAGAGGTTTTTGAAATAGGTTTTGATAATCTTCTGTATTTCCACAAGTCTGTAGTGATTTCACCCTTTTCATTCCTTATTGCATGAATTTGAGTTTTTTCTTTCCTTTTTTAAATAAGGTTGACTAGGGGCTTATCAATTTTACTTATTCTTTCAAAGAACCAACTCTTTGATTCATTGATTGCTTGTATTGTTTTCTTAGTCTCTATTGCATTAATTTCTGCTCTGATCTTTATAATTTCCTCCCTTCTTTTGGCTTTGGGCTTGACTTACTCTTCTTTTTCTAGATGTTTGAGGTGTAGCATCTGGTTGTGTATTTGTTTTCATTCTATTTTCCTGATGTAGGAATTCACTGCAATAAATTTTCCTCTGAGGACTGCTTTCATTGCATTCCACTGATTCCCATAAGTGGCGTTTGTATTTCTGTTTGTTTGTAGATATTGTTTAATTGCTTCTTTTCTTTCCTCTGTAATCCACTGATTGCTCAGGAGTGTATTATTAGATGTCCATGTGCTTGTGGGATTTTTGCAGTTTCTTTTATCATTAATTTCTAGATTCATGGCACTATGATCTGATAACATGCATGGGATAATATCAATTCTTTTACATTTACTTAAGCATGTTCTGTGGGCTAGTATATGGTCTATTTTAGAGAATGTCCCATGTATTACTGAGAAGAATGTATATTCTGATGTTGTTGGTGGAACACTCTGTATATATCTATCAAGTCCATTTGTTCACAGGTGTGATTCAGTTCTGCTTTCTTTGCTGATTTTCTGTCTGGTTGCTCTGTCCCTTTGTGTCCATGGGATGTTAAGGTTATACTTGTGTTATTACTTATTTGATTTTTAATTTCTGTTAATATTTGTTTTGTATAGCTGGGTGCTCCCAAATTTGGTGCATATATATATTTAAAATTGTTATCTCTTTCTCTTGAAGTTTTCCCCTAACTAGTATGTAGTGACCTTCTTTATCTCTTCAGATCATTCTTGTTTTGAAGTTCACATTGTCTGCAAACAGAATAGCTACCCCTGCATTTTGGGGGGTTCATGTTGCATGAAGTATTGTTTTCCAGCCTTAGACTTTCAGTCTATGAGTTTCCTTTTGGGTTAGATGGGTTTCTTGTAGACAGCATATGGTTGGATGTTGTTTCTTGATCCATTCTGCCAATGTTTCTTTTAATTGGTAAGTTGAAGCCATTTACATTAATGGTTATTACTGTTATACATTGGTTTATTTTTTTAAAGGATAGCAACAATACAGAATTCCAAGGAAAAAGGGAAAAGAACCAAAAAAAAAAAAACACTAAGAAATCATTACTTGACAAATTACATACTGACATCTTGGAAATAGTTGTTCAAATTACAAAGTTAAAACATGTAAAGTAGACATTCAAACAGTGATGCTGTTAACAGTTCTGCTCCATGATCTGACAAAAACAGCAATATGGTCATCCATCTTACACACTCGAACATACATGCAATTATATCAAAAGGGTAAAATTAAACACAACAAAACAGAACAAACTGGGTCACAAGAAAGCAATGTAAGAGACATAAATTTCAAAGCTTGACAATTGGAGATATTCACTCTCTATCATATTGACTCTTGTTGTCTTCCTAATAGCTGTCCATAATGTCACATACAGGGAGTTCACATGAAACAACATAGTATGCAATTGATCTAAGTGGTACAAGGAGGGTGTTTCAGGTCTTCAATACCAGACAATAGGGAAGCCAAGAATGGCTGTCATAGTGTCTCTCATTTTCTTCAAAACAGCTGTCTATACCTTCATGTGTGTTGAACTTGAACAAAACAAAACAAGCTAAAATCCCTTTAAACAAAGAATGATAGCATTGCTGGATTTCACATCATGATATTACAGAGTCAGCACTGGATACTATAGTGTCTCTTTTCTTCAAAATAGTTGTTCATTTCAACATGCATTATATAGTTCGTTCTTGTAAACTGTTTACAAGCTCTACACATGCATGAGTTTCTACATGTATATCTATCCTTTATGTGTTAGAGGGAAAAACAAAACAAAGCAAGACAAAACAAAACAATTCCTAGAAAAGCATGAAGCAAAAAGTCGTATGAAACCACAATACAAGGTGATCTACAATAGTACCATGATGCCTCAGCAGTATATAACAACATTAATAAAAACAAAGCATTGGAGACATTATAAGACTTCAAAAGCAGGCAATAATCAAACCAGAGTGGGGATCTTAGTGAATCTTGTCATCTTCAGTGTAGTTGCCTATACTCTTAGACTTGATGCGATCAATCATAACAGATTTGAATAAAATCAGTCAGTACAAGATAGCTCTAACAAACCAGATTCAAATAAGATCAGTCATAAGACAGTATAAGTTATACAGGGCTTCTGGTTAAGTTGATAGGAAATTAAGGATGATTACCATATTATGTCCTCTTATTTTTGGGATAGCTGACCTTGTCCTCGAGTCTAGTGTAAGTAGACAAACTGGAGTAGCATGTAATCCATCCAAGCAGAGTGAGGAGAATAATGTAGATTTTCAATCTTGTTACCCCATTAACAATATGCTTGCTCTGCCTTCCTTTTTTAGACATTTCCTCCCCTTTCACTCCCATAGGGTGCACTGCTTATTTTGGGTCCCACTGCCTCCTTATATAGAGCATCTCAATGGACCTTATCTCCTAATGTACTCTGCCTGTGTTTCTCTCTGTTAGTATTTCGAGGCCCTCTATACTAGAGATTACAGCCAATCTTCTCTGCCTCATTTCTGCTATTCTATTTTTCTGCCATTGATAGTCTATTTTTCTCTTCCACTCCACTGTCTGCCTCATTCACTGAGGCCTCTCTGCCACTGTTCCTGAAATGCTCGTATTCTTGTTCTCTCTTTCTAAAATGTCCTTTAGTATTTTTTGTAGGGTTGGATTGGTAGTCACAAATTCTCCCAGTTCTTCTTTGTCATGGAAGCATCTTTTTTCTCCAATAATTTCTAGAGAGAGTTTTGCAGGATACATCAGTCTGGGCTGGAGGTTGTTCTCCTTCAGGGCTTGAATTATTTCACTCTAAGATCTTCTTGACTTGGTGGTCTGTGTTGAGAGATCTGCAGTGATTTTGATGGGTTTTCCTTTATAGGTGATCTGTTTCTTTTCTCTGATGGCTTTTAATATTCTGTTCTTATATTGAATTTCTGGGATCTTAATTATTATGTGTCTGGGTGTAGCTCTGTTTTGGTTGCACATGGCTGGAGTTCTCTATGCTTCATATGTCTGCATATCATTTCCTTTGTCTATGTTTGGGAAATCTTCCTTAATTTGCAGTTCTTCTGTTTTGACTCCTGCTTCTTCATTCACATGCTTTATTCTTAAGTTATAGATCCTCTTGTTGTCCTCCAGCCTTTGTATTTTTACTGCCTGCTCTCCTGTTATTTTTAAGAGATCTTCCCTTTCATGATCACTCATTGCAAGCCTGTGTTCAATTTTTGATAGTCTATCTTTGGTTTCTTTCAAGGAGTTTTGCCAACTTTCTGTGGAGTCTTAGGTTGCTGGTAATCTCTTTGAATCTGCTTCACGAATTCTAGGTATGCTTTATATTCTTCATGGAATGTTTCTCTCCTTTTGTTTTCCTCCATTCTTCTCTCTGTGACTTCTTGAGAAATACCCAGCCTTTCTTTTATTAATCTACTTATCTCTTGTTTAACTTGAATTAGTATTTCAGTTTTGATCTTGTTTGTGAGGTCCTAAAGGTATCTCTTTATGTCCACTGACACTGTGCTTGATGTTTCATGTTTGCTGCCCTCAGTCTCTTTTATATTTACCTCTCCTGGATCAATATTCTAAGGGTTGGGGGCTGGGAGATTTTTCTTATTTCTCCCTCTCATCATGTTTTTGTTTCCTTCCATACAAGGGTATAGTGTAATTCCCAGCCCCTTTTCTTGTTGGTTAGGGTTCTTCTGGAGCACGTAGGCTAGGGGCTTCCGCCCTCTGCCATCTGCTATCAGAGAGTGAAGTGCAAGCAAGGGTAGTATATGCTGGCTCCTCCCATCTGGGCCAGTTGACCTTTGCAGGCCTTTACTGCATCAGTGTGTGCCACCCTCAGGGAACCAATTGATTTGTGACGACCCACTGGGTCCCAGCCCAGTCCAAGCAGATTCCACCAATCCTCTCTGCAAGGGGAGCAACCAACTGAAGCCACTTCCTTACAGAGCCAGGGCTTTCCTGCCCAACTCCAATATGTGGTCTAGTTGGTTGCCTCTTTCCCACGGGAGGGACCCATTCCCATCACTCACTGCATGTTGATGCCAGTCCCCAAGAACTGCTGGGCTCCCCGACCTCTGACCTCAGTGTGGCTGCAGCGCAAATTCACGGTGCCTCTGGGTGGGTTGCATGCAGGGCAGGTTCCGGGTGAGCCGCACCCAGAGCTATTCAGCTCCACGCTCCAGCTGCTCAAGCCAGTGGCTTCAGCACAGGTTCAGTCACTCAAGTGGATCTCAGGCACGATTTCAGACAGCTCAGCGACCGACAGTGCAGTGTTTGCCAATCTTAGCTTTTCTAATGGTAGCCCCAGGACCCCGTATTCGAGCAGTCTCTTCCCCTTCAGTTTCTTTCTGGGTTGAGAGAGTCCATTTCCCTCTATTTGGATCTCTCCAGGGTGTTCTATTCTGGCATTTGAGCTGTCTCTCTCTGAGAGGCTCCATATCCTGCTGCCTCTAGGTCCGCCATCTTTGAAAACTCCATATTGGTTTATTTTTGACATTATGTTTGTGCTGTTGATTTTTTACCTTTCCCATTTGTTTGTCTGCTTTGTTAGTGGGTTTTTCCTATGTCTATCTGGAATGACTTTCAGTATTCTTTGCAGGGTTGATTTAGTGGTCATGAAGTTCTTCAGCTGTTCTTTGTCATGGAAGTATCTTATTTCTCCATCCATTTTGAAGGACAGTTTTGCAGGGTACATCAGTCTGGGTTGGAAGTCATTTTCCTTTAGGATCTGAAATACTTCAGTCCATGTTTCTTGACTTCATTGTTTGTGTTGAGAATTCTTCTGTGATTCTGATAGGCTTTCCTTTATAGGTGATCTGTCTTTTCTCTAACAGCTTTTAATATTTTGTTCTTATGTTGGATTTCTGGGATGTTGATTATTATATGTCTGGGTGTAGTTTTATTTTGGTTATGGCTATTTGGAATTCTCTATGCTTCACTGATCTCTATGTCAGTTTCCATTCTCCTGTTTGGGAAATTTTCAGCTATCATTTCTGTTAATGGCCTCTTGATATCATTTGTGGTGTCCCCTTCTTTTTCATTTATCCCTATCAATCTTATGTTGTTGTTTTTTTTTGCATCATCTTACAGCTGTTGAATTGTTATTTCCTGATTCCTTATTATTTTTAAAAGAGCTTTCCTTTCCTGTTCACTAGGTGCTATCTTGTCTTCAAGGTCGGAAATGCTATTTTCACTTTTGTTGAGGTGGTTTTGTCAACTTTCAGTGGAATTTTTGATTTCCTGTATATCTCTTTGAATCTGCTTCATGCATTCTGTTTGTTTCTTATAGTGTTCATTCAGGGTTTCCATCTTTTTGCACTGTTCCTCTAATTTTTAACTATGTCTTCTTTAGATGTGTTCAGCATTTCTTTTGCTACATTTATCATTTCTTCTTTTACCTGGGAGAGTATTTCTGATTTAAGTTCTTTTATAGCTTCCCAGAGTTGTTTCTTTACTTCAGTTGTTATCATTTCAGGCATTTCAGGTGTATGGCTTACATTTTCTTCTATGTTCATGGCTCCTAGGCTTGCCTGGGATGGGCTGGAGGTTGGAGATTGCATTTTGGTCTTTTGTTTTGTCACTTTTCTACATTTCCAGGTTTTGAGCAATGTTCCAAACCTTCCCCTGAGTGCACTGGAAATCACCTCAGGTGCCTTTAGCTCCTGGGACTGAAAGGAGGTCACTGGACATGTCCCAGTCAGGCCGGTGGGACCTCCTGTGTGTCCTCCAGTGATTTAGGATGCTGTGCGTGGTCTTACCCACTGGCAGTGATGTTCCAAAGCTTCCCCTGCATGTGTTGGAAATTATCGTGTGTGTCTTCAGCTCCTGGGACTGAATGGAGGTCACTGGACATGGCCCAGTCAGGCCCGCGGGGCTTCCCGCACATCCTCTGGTGACTTAAGACACTGGATGGGGTTTTATCCGATGGGAGTGATGGTCCAAAGCTTTCCCCCAGCACACTGGAAATCACCTCACTCACCTTCAATTCCCAGAACTGAATGGAGGTCACTGGGCGTGGCCCAGTCAGGCCCTCCTTGATCTCCCAGGCATCCTCCAGTGATTTAGGATGCTGGGCGGGATCTTAGCCACTGGGAGTGATGGTCTAAAGCTTCCTCTGTGCAAGCTGGAAATCACCCAGCATGCCTTCAGCTTCCGGGACTCAATCTTTTATTTTTGTCTTCAAAATAAAAAAATATATAATTATGCAAATAAATCATAGTTTTTATATATACAAAGCATACTGTGAAGGGTAAGGTACAAGATGTTATAGAAAAATACAATAGGAAGATCTGACCCAATGTCAGGGATTATTCCCTGAGAGATGGACATTAGGGCCAACATCACAAAGACTTCCAGGAGGTAATTAGGTAAATAATCATCACTCATCTTTATCGAGCATCTACTTTGCATCAGGTTTTACTTGCTGAATTAACTTCTTTAATCTTCTCCCAAACCCTGTAAGATAGGTATTGTCTTCCCCGCTTTGTTGATAATGAATTGAAGGTAAAAATATGTAACTAATTCACAAGTAGGTTTATGGCTCCAAAAGTCTCATGGCATGTGAGAAGGTTCCTTGGCTGTGGGTGTGGTACAGGAATAGGAAGAGATCAAGATTGTTAAAAGGCAGGGTAGATGTTCTAGATCAGTGGTCCTCAACCTTTTTGGCTCCATGTATTGGCTTTTCTGGAAGATAATTTTCCCATGCACAGTACTAAGGGTGGGGAAATGATTTTAGAATGATTCAGAGGAAAGCACAACCTAAATTCCTTGTATTCCCACTTCATAGGATTCCAGCTCCTGTGAGAATCTAATGCCACTTCTGATCTGACAGGAGGCAGAGCTCAGGCAGCAATACACAATGGGCAATGGCTATAAATACAGATGAAACTTCATTCTCTCACCCACTACTCACCTCCTGCTGTGCAGCCTGGTTCCTAGTGGGCCACAGACCAGTACCATAGGGTTGTAGATTCCCATTCTAGATAAATCTGGTGAGATAAGGAGGGGCCACATCACATAGGTCTTACGGGTTACGATATGATTCCATATTGTTTTTCGTAAGGCCAATAGGAGATATCTAGCCCAGGGTGCACATGATCATATTTATGTTTTAGACTACTCAGCCTGCTCTGTGGAGACTGGATGAGAAAATATCCAGGGCCAGTTAGGAGGTCACTGCTGTAACCCAAGCACCAGCTAGATGTGTCCCTGACTGTGGGTTGCGTTAGGAGGCAGAAATGTACAGAAGCAGTGTCTGGTGGTAATGAATTTTAATCAGACTCAGGTCTTTAAAAGCAATGATTTTTAAATAGAGGATGGCAGTTAATCCTGACACGTCAGCCTCACTGGATTAAGACATGCATAGACGATTAGTAAAGCATGCTCCTGGGTGTGTCAAGGAAGTGCGTGCGATACTGGTGCCACCCCACCCCCTCTGCTTCCCATCCATCACACCCTGTTCTATGATATTTCTGCCTTGGACCCAGTTGACCAAGGACTCAATTCCTCAAAACAGATTAAACTTTCCCCTTTAATTTATGGGAGTAAGGTATTGTGTCTCAGCCACAAGAATGAGTAATTATTAAAATCTCCTTTTGTTGTTTTTGTGACAGGCTCACACTATGTAGTCCAGACTGTCCTGAAACACTTGATTACCCTGTTTTAGCATCTCAATTGCTGGGATACAGGCTTGGACCACCATGCCCACCTCCAGTTATTTTTATCTAGTCCTTTTGTAGAGAGCCCAACTCCGAAGTTCTCAAACTGGTTCCCATATAGTTTAAAACTGTGGTGTAACTACCTCAAAACATTCTATAATTCTTCCAGTTGAAAACCATTATAGTTGGGCCGAGGATTTAGCTCAGTGGCTTAAGTGCCTGCCTGGCAAGCGTGAGGTCATGAGTTCGATCCCCGGTACCAAAAAAAAAAAAAAAAGAAAGAAAGAAAACCACTATAGTTAAAGCCTGCTCTTTGGTACCTCTGCCTGTTACCACATGATGCTAGGTGGGCAGCTGTTCAGATCCACTGTTGGGATCACCGTGTTCCTTGTGAGATTTCCCCAGACACCAGCACTATGTTATGAGAAGAAGCCTGATTTGCCAACTCCAGATGTCAGTGCACAGCTGCATCTCCACCCCCAGTTTGGCTCCTGGAGGAGCTGTTGGCCAGATGACTGGAACAGAGCCTGATGAACAATTTCTGTCCTGCCCAGGTGATGAGTAAGGCATCCAAAGACAAAGGTGTGGCTCTGCAGAAAGAATGTTCTGAGTATAACAGTTTTTGGCGGAACAGCGTGGAATGATATGGAAAATGTGAAGCCCTGGGTTGCTTTCTCTGCCAGTACTTTTCTTGGATTGTCAAATGGAAAGGGGATACAGAGAGGACTCAGCTAGAAAGAGGCAAATATTAGCCAACTGAGCCCAGGTATTGCCTCAGAAACACAGGAAGCATCCTTCTTGTTCCTGATTTAATCCATTTAAAATGCCGACAACACAGCTTTTGTTTTAATAAAAGGAAGGTTATGGACTTTCTGAACTAGAAAATATTCCCTGTCAGACAGGAGCTGGATTTGCTAACTTCCATTTGAATAGTGCACACTAAGTTGTGAGGCAGTTGACTGGGTCATCTTTTTCCAACTTTTACATGCTGTTCAAATGCAGACATTTCTATAGATGGGGGGAAAGGGTTTTAAAAAGACAGACATGTAATTCCTTTAGGTTTCTAAGAAACTGCCAGACTCCTAACTTCTGTGACGTGGGTATTTTTTTCCTGCTGGATGAGGTGTTGTTCTCCGCCATCCTGTGGAAGTTTGGGGGAACTGCACTTTGCCAAGTATCTAAGTTCAGATGAGGAACACGATGAGAGGGAGCTTCTCTAATCGCTGGGGCTCCAGGAGTAAGAAACAGGTTCTAGCCTTGCCCAAAGGAGAACCAGAACAGAACAAGGAAGATCAGTGTGTCTACCTTATCTACTACCCTATCATGCATCAGGTCATCTGCTACTGTCATAGCCAAGTTCTGAGGAAGTTCTGAGACTTCCTTTATTTTAGAAGACGCAAGAAAACAGGACATTAACGTTAGCAACATTTTTGAACTGCTTGTGCATTGGTGTTTGCAGTGCTTATGTCCTGTGGTCTTTGTGCTACAAGGGAGGTGGCTTTTAGTGAAAGTGCAAGGCAAGAATGGCTTCTTCATCGCATGCCACTCTAACATATATTAGGTGAAGAGAAGCACAGAAAGGGATTCAGACAGAAAGGTCCATACTCAGTATGCACTTTATTTTTTAAGTGGATTTTGGGAAGTGGCTTACAGACTTTATGAGAATAACTCACAGGCTATAGTGGTGGAAAGAATATCTGCACCAGCACTGTGTTACAGTTCTGGTTTTCTCTTGCTCCTTATAGCATACCAGCTATGTGACCTTGGGCACTTTGCCTAAGATGGTCTCTACTGTATAAAGTATGGTTAATAATAAGACCTGTCTCATGGGAAGCTTGGAGGTCTAAATGAGACAAAGCCCAGGCCAAACTTCTGGCCACCTCTCATAACTGGTTCATGTTTATAACTAATGCATGCTGAAGTTTCCTGAACCCTCTGTAAACATCCAGTAGGAAGAAGTAACCATGGATATGGGGACAGAGGTGACAAGCTGTCACCATGTATGACCATGGAAACATAGAGGATAAATGATTACTGAGAGGTACACCTTAGTTCAATCACCGAGAGGACCCAGAAGGCCATTGCAACTGAGCACCTGTAGTTATAGAGACTCTGAGGAGAAGCCTTAAACTCTCAAACTTTCAGGTTTTTATCTAGAATATCAGTGTAAGAGAACAAAGCAGAAGAAAAGCAGTTTTGGCAAGGAATTGTCTCAAGGCTAGGCAATTTTCTTGGGGGAATGGGAAGGACAACAACCATACACAATATACTTCTCTAAACTTTTTTTCACTCCTCACAGAACCTTTGTTCTTTTGCCCCACAGCCTTTAAAAGGCAGGAATAGCAGTGATGTAGTCTAATGCTTTGTCATCTCTGATTCCAAACAGCTCAGACTATGTTGTGTCTATGGAGATAAATCATGAACCACAGTGTGCATGGAGTACAGTTAAAGAACTTCAGTATGCCAAGTGATAAGACACCAGGCACTGTGTTCCCAATAAAGCCACACTCCTCCCCTCAAGCAAGCATATATGTAGGAAGCTGCCTGGTGATGAACATCTCCAAGGCTCTCTTTGGGCCCCCCCTTGAGACGGTGGCCTGCAGAACCTGGTTGGGGATGACAGCTGGCATGCTAGTGAGCCCCACGGTGAATGTGGCTCTTCCAAAAGGCACCTAGCAGGATAGAGAATTTAGCAGCAAAACCCAAGGACAGGTCTTTGTCATTTTTGTTCATCTCCTATTGATGATACTAAGCTCTTGGATATGTATTCAGGGTTTCTAGAAATAACCATCATCTTATATGAGAAAGAAGTGTACATTTATTGTGTATATACTATGCCTTATCAGGCACTGTGCTAGGAAGTATAAATGCTTTATTGTCTCAATAGCCCTGTGGAATAGGAATTACTATTTTTTCCATTTTACAGGCAAGGAAACTGAAGTACAGTAAAGCAAAGTGGCTTTGTTAATCCACCCAGCTAAGGGATAGAGCCAAAGGCAAGATGGAGATAGGATAGTCTTAGCAATGTTCTTTTTGTATTCTACACAGCACCAGGCATAATGCCCTGGACTTAGGAAAAGCTTAGTAAATGCCTACTGAGTTGTGAATGGAAGGATTCATGTGTCAAAAGGGAATTCAGAAACAGAAGAAAGTGCCAGGGCTCTGAAAGATCAGCCATATAGAGCAAGAGCTGGCTAATCATCAATTTAAAACTCGCTGTCCTGCTGGCCTGGAGCCAGCCATGTATAAAGGCTGACTTGATTGGTTTGGGCTTTTTAATTTCAGGCAACCCACCTTCCAAAGAAGTGCCTGCTGGGAAGTACCCATTCATCGTCACCTCTGAAGATGGGCGGAAGGTGCCTGTGGTCCAGGCCTATGCTTTTGGAAAATACCTAGGCTATCTGAAGGTCGAGTTTGATGAAAAAGGAAATGTCATCACTTCATCTGGGAACCCCATTCTTCTAAACACCAGCATTCCTGAAGGTATGTGACATTCAGGTGAATTTTCCACCATTCAAAAAGTAGATGGCTAAATTTTCCTTTCCTTACACTCCTTTTTAAAATGTTTAAATATAATACTAATGAAAAATTTAGTTTCTCTCTTCATGGATAAGGAAATTTAGAAGTCCCTCTTGTGAAAATCCCCATTTGCTTCTCCAGGTCCTCGTAACATTGGACTGTACATCACTGCTGTTCTTGCCTTTTAGAAGCATGATCCTGACAAGCTGGTGCTACTCTTGGCCCATATCCAGAAGACAGCTGATTATAGAAACAAGGGGGTTTAAAATGGGCAGAACAGGGCTCAATTCATGAGCATCCCACTCCAGGGCAACACCACTGTCATGAGCAGGTGCCTCAATTTCTTTCACCAGATAAAGGAACACTTTGCCTACTTTTTTCTGGGACCCAGTAAATACACATTATCATTTTTATCATACTTGTGAACACATTCCTATGCTTCTCTCACTAGACCTTACCTGTTTGCCATGATCAGCTCAGGAAGGATGAGCACTGAGTTGTCACAGAGCCAGAAAAAGCTGTTGTTAATACAGCCTCTCTATAGCCAGTGAGGTTTGGGCCCAAGACAACACATACCCTTCACCAAGCCCTTTGTGTGCACCCTGGGTCTTTCAGAGTCCCCTGTCACAGCAGTGCCATCCCAAGTAGGTTGACAAACACTCACCCAGGTCTGGTGAGTTGATGCTAAGATGTTCAGCATATCCTCACATTAAGAGGCAGCCTGGGCCTTACTGTCAGGAAACAAATAGAAATCCCTAATGAAATTTCAGGGATGAAAACAAAAATGTACACAATTGTCATAAAGAAATGTGTACTTATACAGGTAAGCTAGTAAATTTTTGATTGCTTCTCTAGTAGTTAGCATTAATGGATCTGCTTTAACTATGGGCTTTCTCTCTCCATCCCTCCTTTTTTCCTTTCTTGATTCTTTCCTTCTTTTCCTCCTAGATCCAAGCATAAAAGCAGACATTAACAAATGGAGGATACAATTAGCTAACTATTCTACTCAGGAACTGGGGAAAACACTTGTTTATCTGAATGGCTCCACCCAGGCATGCCGTTTTATGGAATGCAACATGGGCAACCTGATCTGTGATGCCGCAGTAAGTCACCTGCAGAAGCAAAGGGTCTGCCTAGGAAGAGGAAAGGAAGACAGAATGAGGGGTGTATCAGTCAGGGTTTTACTAGAGAAACACACATAACACAAACTACACAAATGTGTAAGAAATTACAAGATCGACTTAACAATGGTCACCCACAGAGTCTGATGAAGAAGAGTGCATAGGGTGTCTGCACACTGGAGACTGAAGGATTCAGTCCAAGGTCTGGAGTTCACTGCAGTGTCCTGCACAAGTCCGTATCAGGAGGCTGATTGGTCTGTGATGGAAGGCTGAAGAGTCTATGCCCAAAGGCTGAAGGATCTGTGGCAGAAGCCAAAGAGTCTGCTCTCTTGTCAGGAGACAACATCCAAGTTGAAGGCAAAGACGAGCTCCTCCACAGAACAGAAGAGATCCATACTCCCTCATTTCCCCTTTATACCATCCAGGTGAAAAGCCACCCTAGGGTATAGAGTTGCTTACCTGATTTAGTTAAGCTTCTAAACTTCTCAAGTTGACACAATCAATTAACTCTTACAAGGGGGCATGCAGAGTGACAGAACTGGGGACTTTTACAAGCCTAGTGCCCAGCCAGGGATCTAGCTCAGCAGCATAAGTGCCTGCCTGGCAAGCACAAGGTTGTGAGTTCAATCCCTGGTACCAAAAAAAAGAAAGAAAGAAAACCTAGTTCCCAGATCAACACTTGCCTGATTTTTTACCAAGAAGGTTGGCATGGTGCCTGAACCATACTGGGTGACCATCACTTTATTGCTGTATAAGAACTAACCCTTTAGTGCTTGTTGGATGTCTGAATTTTGTCTATAAATGATCCAAAGACACGACAAACTCTGCCACCCTGAAGGCAGATAAAACACATCTGCTGAAACATAATTTGGCCAGACTGGTCTTCTTCCTGTCTGTCCATTTGTCCCCAGGGACAATTGCTCTTGTGTGAATAGGCCTCTTTCTCAAGCATAGAATTCCAGCACTCTGTTACTATAAGAAGCCCCTGACCAGATCAAGATAACCTATGAGGAACACTTGTCTGGGGGCAGATTTCTGTGGTTATTCTGTGCGGATCAGGCTGAGCCAGGTCAAACATGCCATCCTATAGGTTCTCTGTCTACACTCACATGCTGGGCATGTGATACTTGGAATACGGTCATATTCAACCAATAAACATTTGCCAAGTAAATGACATTCATGCTCTCCAAGACCCATACTGACTCCTTAGCATCATGCAGGGAGTGTGAAAAAACTAATCAAAGAGAAGTCAGTATGTACATATTTAGAGAACGGTCTAGAAAGAACCACCACAGTCAATTAGCAGTGTGTACTTCTCTGTTAAAGAAGCTGAGTAAATACAGAACTTTTACTTTTTGTGCTATTTTTCTAAACAATGACAATGTATTCATTTTATATCTTATAATTAGACACGTTATTATAATTAAAAGAAAAGAACAAACCTGATTCTCCCCAATTTCAGAAGGCTTATCCCTGTTCCTCCAAAACTGCCATCTTGGGAGCTGGCTAGGGAACACAAAATGGCTCCATTTGGCATGAGGTCTGATATTGAGGGCCCCATCTGCTCTGGAGGAGCCCGAGAGAGACAGCACTGTAGGCCACTTCATGCTGGCTTTCAGTCTTGACATGAAGACCAGATTCTGAGAGATCTTTTTGCTAAGGCCCACTAGCCCAAGAGAACAGGGGATTCAGAAGAATGGATACAGAGTTCCCTGCCTCTTAGGACCTAAAACAGGACTGGTCACAATATCATCATTTTGCTTCTGACTAAGGGAAGGTTAACAGATTAGTAGAAGATAAATAAAATAGTAATAATTGTTGTTTGACTAATAGAGCATACAACTAGTTCTGACAATGGTTGCAAAATCTCTGGGAACATAGCAGCAGAGGAAGAGTTTTATTTCCTCATTAGAGTTAACTAGAATCCTGGAACTGATCTCAGGGAAGAAGACCCAGAATAACACATGCAAATTTGTGCTACTGTTGCAGATTAACAACAACCTTAGACACCCAGATGAAATGTTTTGGAGCCACGTGTCCATGTGCATTTTAAATGGAGGTGGCATCCGATCACCCATAGATGAGCAGAACAATGGTATGCTCCCCAGCCCGGTGTTCTCAGTCATGTTCTCTCTGACCTCTTTTCCCTCTGTCTAGGACTCCTGCCCTGAATATGTCCACAGGCAGCTTCTAATAATCTCTGCTGCCAGCCATATACCAAAATGTCAGTCTGTATTAGGTTAGGGTTAGTTATTCATGAAGTTCAGTGTCCATCCCAAAGGACACACGCATGCAGCTAGAGCTAACAGAATGCAAGCTTGGTCTAAATTTCTGACTTTCAAAACTAACTACTCTTCCTGCTTTATGCAAAATATTGGCAGTGTCAACCTTGATATCCATCTGAAAATAGAAAGATAAAAATTTCCAGTCTTTCATGATGGAAAAAGATACCATTGGATTAAATTGTTATTTTAGTATATTTATAGCTACTCAAGATTATATCATATGGTAAAACAAGTCTACTAAACACATACATCATATGGTACAAAAATGTGCTAGACAGATATCCAAGACACTATTATAGCCTTTCTGAAATACAGTCAAATACATCAGTATGAGTCAGCCTCAAAGTTCATTTCATGTCAGACAAAAGGGACAGGTGGCAGGGAGAACTATCTGTCTGAAGAAACAGCAGTGCTTTTCCATCTTAAGATCAAGCCACAAGCCAGGACATTAGAGGCTGAGTACATAAAAGCCATTATTGAGCTGCATCCTCTTGCCAAGTAGTGAAGGGCCAGGCCCTCATTCTCAACCCATTCTCTAAGTTCAGAAATCACTGGACACAGAGGATACTGTTCTGACAGGGTTCCCTAGACCCCTTCACCACCTCTCCTCACTCAGGGAACTCAACTGGTCTGTGTTCCCTCCTGCCTTATCTGTGGCTACACTCAGGCACCATTACCTGGGAGAACCTGGCTGCTGTGTTGCCCTTCGGAGGCACATTTGACCTGGTCCAATTAAAAGGTTCCACCCTGAAGAAGGCTTTCGAGCACAGTGTACATCGCTATGGCCAGGCCACTGGAGAATTCCTGCAGGTGGGAGGTAAGTCACTCAACTTCCAAGGGCTGTTGACTCCAATCACTGGAATTAGGTTGAGGTCAAATCCACATGGCCCTGACATTGAACAATATCTGCAAAATTTATTTGGCATCAGATGGGCCCTTAAGAGGAGCTGGCCTTCTAAATAATAATCAGCTCAGCTGTCTTGAGTTCCACTAAAATCTTAGTTGGTTAAGCACTTGGTATCCTTTAAAAAAAATGTGTTCATTGATTGCCTTGGAACCATGCCTCAGTTCAAAGAAACACAGTGCCCAATAAGTATTAATAAAGGGTGATTTTGGGAGAGACAGCCAGCCACACACATAGCCTGAAACAGCTCATTCTATGTACCATTGTCTGGGGGCAGGTCCTCAACCTTTCTGAGTGTGCTGGGAAAAGCTGTCCTATAACTCTTGGATTGCAGTGAAGATTCAATGGAAACAAGTATTGCTAAGGTCTTCTGAAAATTTAAAACAACAGTTAATTCCACAATGCAGTGAATTAATCCTTAATAATCTTATTTTACTCTAAAACCATATTCTAGACTCATTTTTTGATTTAGATCATGGGCACACTCACATTTGGGTGTGACAGCTTTGGTGAGTCCTCCCTTTGCAGAACACATTGTTGTTGGGATTGAGCAGTGACAACACAGGCCCTGGCTGCTGCCTGTGAGGTAACCCCAACATCCAGCATCTTCTCAAGAGTGAGCTGAGGAAACACCAGTATTTTGATATTCTAGGGAAGTTCTGGGTAACTGCATACTTTTTGAGTCACCCTTCCAAATTTTACTTTAGTTAAAATTGTTACAGATGCACTATGCCTCTCATCTCTATTTCTCATTTCCAAAGCCATTACATCAAATTACCAGACCAATTAACTGAAGGCTTTAGGTGGGAAGGGAGATGTAGTTTTCCCTTGCAAAATCACTCTTACCCTGTGTTGTCCAGATCCAGTTTTCCTTCTGGTGGTTCTCATATTTCCTGGAATATTGAAGGAAAAGGTAACCAAGAGTAATGGCAGAGTCACCTCTACTTCTTTGATGAATTATCACTCAAACTCAAACTAGGAGAACCAAGCCTAGTGTCTCTCAGTTCTACATCTTGGCAAAAATCCATTACTAGGTAGTAAGTCTTCCTTTGAATCCAGGGAAAATATAGATTCATTTCTTTTCTAGGGATCCATGTGGTATATGATCTTTCCCAAAAACCAGGGAACAGAGTGGTCCAATTACATGTTCTTTGCACCAAGTGTCGAGTGCCCATTTATGAGCCTCTCCAAATGGATGGTATATATAAGGTGATCCTTCCAAGCTACCTGGCCAATGGTGGAGATGGATTCCAGATGATAAAAGATGAATTATTAAAACATGACTCTGGTAAGCACATGTGTCTCTTCTTCTCCTACCCCCAAGGTTTTCAGGAACAAAACTGGGCTAAGAAGGTGTCAGGAGAGCAAAATCAGAAAACCACAGGGAGTCTTGTTACTGACTTCCTACTGCTTTGCTTGTTGGACAACAGCAACATAACACTAAGGAATGGTACCCTGCCACTCTCCCAGGATACATATCCATCCATCCATCCATCCATCCATCCATCCATCCATCCATCCAACCCCAGAGAAAATCCAACTTTAATGGGAGTATAGCGGGTTGAACGCAGAGTCTCATAGATGTCAGGCAAGCATTCCACCACTGACTACATCCCCAGCCTTTTTGATTTTTCAGTCTTGAGACAGGGTCTCACTAAGTTGTGCAGACGTCAGACTTGTGGTTGCCCTACCTCAGCCTCTCAAGTAGCTGGAATTGCAGAGCATGAACCATCATATCCAGCCAAAATCCACTTTTAAATCTGGAATCTTTTAAAATCCTGTTAGTCTATACCTAAGTAGCTATTTAAATTGTGAAATGTATGGGGGTGGGGGGTGCTTTTTTTTTTTTCCTTGTGATACAGGTCTTGCTGTGCAGTTCCAGTTGGGCATTAACTCTAGGCAATCCTCCCACCTCAGCCTGAGCGCTGGGATTACAGGGGTTCACTATGATCCCTGGCTGTTTTACACTTGCAGAAAAATCACACCCTTGGCACTTTTGGTTGGAATGGAAAACCATCATGTTAAATAGTCAAAATTTTCTTTCTTGAAACTTTTAGTATGAGTAGATCAACAAGAGTGTTCTTTTAGTGCAATGGATGGTAGAGCTAATTATAGGAACAACCACACCTGATTATCTGCTGATACTTTTGGCAGCATTGAGTGTCCTTCTATACCATCCTCCCTTTTGAAATTCCAGTTGAGAGCCATCTCATGTGCATAAAGCCCACTGGTATGGAACATACTTTTCTTCCTCTCCCTACAACAGAAAGCAACACACTCACAAGACAGACACATACACAGCTTCTATGAATTTCTGGAAGCTCAACAGGTTCATCATCAGTCTTGTAATAGTGGGCCTGCCATTTTAGCTGCTTATTCCAAGGAGGGTGAATGGCAGAACCAGGCCAAAGGAGGAGCACTTTCTGGGAGGAAAGGCACTGAGCACTTCTGTCCATTCTGTGAGAGAAAATGAAAGAATAGGCTTATGAGCTGCACATGTGACAAAAAGGCTGGAGCTGTGCATTACTCAAGCCACACTGATGGATATTGGAGAGCAGTGCCTCATACAGAAAGCTGCGGAACCCTAGATTTAAGGCCCTGGACTCTTGGCTACAAGCTGGAATCATGGAGCAAGTACATGAAATTAAATAACTATGCTTTCACCAGAAAATGTGGGGCATCCTATGTTGCTAACTCCCTGCTGTTTTGTCCACTGGAAAACATTGAGGACCTGGTACAAGAGATTTTAATTTAATAATGTTGGGGCTAAATCTAGTCTCATAATTCTAATGCACACCCAATGGTGAGATCACTGCAGAGTTCTTTAAATATTGGAGTAACATCTATAAAATAAAATTCTGTTGGGTCTCCACGAGTTTGTTGCAGTGATGGGAAGTAGTTCTCTATCACCATTCCTCTCTTTTGAGAATGAAGCCTCCACTGTCCTACCATTAGTTAAATGAGAATAATTTTGAGCAAGAAAGCAAAAGAAGCCACTTTTATTTCTTAACTAATTGCTCCTGACCCAGTTCCCTAATGCCCTTGGTTCTGGAGTGGGTCAAAGTCTATGATGTTAACACCCTCTACTGAGACATTTTAAGACCCAAGGCGGGTATCTTTGTTCTAATTATCCTATAATGGACAAAAGGCTTATTTCATGTCTGGAACATGAAAAGGCAAAAAAAAAAATCCTTTGTAGTTATGATCACCAGTATTCTTGTCTTCTATAACATTTTATCCCTGTAATAAAAAGAAATGCTTTCCATTTAAAGTTACAAAGGGCTTTAGAGAAATAAAGTTTCCCCCTTCTTTTAATTGACAATTACTTTGTAGCTAAAATTAAATGTCTGAATTTTTCTAGGTGACCAAGATATCAACGTGGTTTCTCAATACATCTCAAAAATGAAAGTAATTTACCCAGCAGTTGAAGGTCGTATCAAGTTTTCTGCAGGAAATTATTGCCATGGAAGCTTTCCTTTAGTATTTATTTCATTTTGGGCATTAACCCTTCTTTTGTACCAATAGCCAAAAATTCTCCTTGTCATTAATTTAAAACTGTATTTCCTTTCCATGTGAGATTCCAATCTGCCTTTAGGACCTGGCATTATATCCCAGATCATCCTCACAGACCTGTAAGTGCTGAAGCTTTGAGCACTGTGAAAGGAAGAGACTGACATTACCCAGGGCCAGCAACTTTTATGAAATAGGGACCTATGAGGAGATAGCCAACTGTGTTTAGTGTATGTATCCAAATTTTCTTGACATTTTATTAGCAATTTTAAATCACAGACCAGGCACATTACCTCACTGAATGGCCATAACATTCTTTGGTGGGTAACTTAGGTGTTTTCCTCATTTGACACATAAGCAAATGGAAACTCAGAAAGGGTTGACTTCTTCAGTTCTAGTCTTACAGTTAAAAGTGACAGATCAAGGCCTGGACTTTCGGTCTTTTAACATCTAACACTCCTTATCTGCATCAAGTTGCTGTTCAGAAATGCTTTTAATAATTATCAGTGGCCCCAAGTGTATGGATGATGTATTGCTACTTCCAATCTTTTGTTTTTTTTTCTCTTTTTCCTTCCTCTTTTGGCTCCTGTTGTAATAGCAAGTTTAATGGACTAAATGCAAGATAGCATTCTCTTTTTCATCACCGTTATAAGCCTTTGAGTGAGTAAACTGTGAAGCAGATGATAGAAAAGGCCAGAGTCTGCAGAAATCTGTTAAGGAGCAAGAAGATGGGACATCAGGACTGAATTACATTGCAGAAGAGAATGAGCTAAGGGGTTTAAATAAATCTTTGCTAAGGAGTAGCAGGATCGTGCCTGACACACAGTACTGGTTGTTAATTTTATGCAATTCCATCAGATCTGCCTCTACGTTCCTGTCTTCCTTCTTGCTAACATGAAAATGTCATGAGAAAAGAACTTTCCAAAATAAATTGTAACTTAATTCTATACCTGTCCCACTCTGAGATGTCAGCAATGCATTTATGCTACCAGTAGTCACACCATACGCATTAGGGAAAATCCAGAGTTCTGGAAGGCAGCAGTTGGTTTTAAGAAGTTATACATATAAGACATTTGAAGTTGCTCTATTTCAAAATCCAAACAATCTCTCTAAATCACTCACAAAGTCCAGAGATGAGAACACCTGCAGGAGAGTAAGTCCTTGAATTTCCTTGAATGTTCAGGAAAAACTTGATTTATGAAATGATTTATGACCAAAAATGAACCATTTGATTACAGTAGTAGTGGGATCAAATATGCCTATTTAACACTGCATCGATATTTCAACAAGAAATTGAAGCCTTCAACCTTAAAAATAGTAAGAAAACCAGGCAGAGCGGCATGTACATATAATCCCAATACTCAGGAAGATGAGGCAGGAGGATGGTCACAAGTTTGAGGCCTGCTTGGGCTATACAAGGAGTTCAAGGCAAGCCTAAACTACACAGTGAGATCCTGTGTCAAACATACACACACACACACACACACAGCTAGAAGTTTGAAGAAAAAATATGTTTCAGTGTTTACAAATATGAAGTACTCGATATAAAATGTACTTTCATATCCTTTTTGGAAAGATGACTGCAGTAAAATAATGCCCTCAGTTCTATAAATAAACAAATGTCAGTAATACTGTACAAAAAAAGATAAAAAGGAACAATTGGGGGTATGTTTTTATGCTTGGCCAGTAAGCCAGAATAAATATTGGAGTACAATTTTGAAAGAATATTTTTATAAGTTTTCTAAATATATGTATATGTCTTGTACAGTGTATGAGAAATAACCTTGGACAATATTGCAATTGTAGATTCCAAAGAATAAATTGAAGACACACTCTTTGGTCCTTAGTAGTTATTTCTTCTCTCAAATGCCTGTATCCCAAAACAACATGACTGAAGAAAAATTCTGGACAGTTTTTCACTGGTTTCATTTCTCTCGATCATGAGCTGCTTGTCATCTGTTAGCCACCTTCCCACACAAACATACACTCCACAAATGAGGAATAATATGTTCCATGACTGTCTCTCAGAATCTCCAGAGACCTGATACTACTGAAGTGATGAATAAATCATGCTAAGGCTATCTACTAGTGCCTTTTCTTAATATAGTTATGTAAAGAAATACTTAGTGGGATTTTACTTTCCTTAATAGCAAGATGAAGTCAATACCCTAGACTAACCCAAACTAGAAGAAAATGAAAAAGCTGCTCTCCAGTATAATGTGGAAGTGCTAAATAGGAAGGGTGCTAAATAGGAAGAATATCCCAACTGCACATTAAGTAACAAAAATGAAACCCCTCAGGTAAATTACACGTTTCATTCTTAAACTATTAAGATGAATCTGACAAACTAGAAAATTATCTAAAACACACTTGTTTACAAATGAAATTTTAATATCACTTTTTCAGATTTAGCCACCTTTTAAAAATTAAATCTCCAAATAAAGTACCATGGCAAGCTCCTTCCCACTTGGGAGATTCCTGAAACTTGCCTGCATGTCCTTCTGATGAGCATTTCTCTAAGGTGCTTCCCTGAAAATTTTTAGGTAATGTCTTAGTTGCTTCTCTCTCCTTGCTGAGAAAAAATACCCCACACCCAAAGTTAAAAGAGGAAAGGCTTATTTAGCTTACAGTTCATAGAGGTTTTAGTCTATAATCAGCTGGCTCCAAGGTAAGGTTGTATGGATGGGGCAACTCTTCAAAGCAGCAGGAGACAGCAAAAGCTACAAGAGCAAAATGGGGAGACCAAGTCTCTTTTCTCTCTTTATAGTGTAAGCAGGCTACCCGTCCTCAGAGGAATGTAGCACTCACACCATCTCGATGCCCTGCTATGGCACAGGATCAGTATGTTTACAAAGTGAAGACCCTGGCCACTTGTTGAGTTACTTAAACTTCTAAACTTCTCAAGTTGACACAAAGAACAACATCCTACAGCACTAAGGGCATGTCCTCTACACACTAGGATGTATAACTTCTGAGTTATTTAGTTAAGCTTCTAGACTTCTCAAGTTGACACAATATGTCAGCCATAACAGGTAACCTCATTATCCTTCTATGCTTATATTGTTAGGGTTCTCTAGAGGAACAATCAATAAGAGAGGGAAAATATTTTATATTTATGCAAGGAGATTTATTAGATAGGCTTACAGGATCAGAGCTGGGATAGTCCACAATGGCCATCTGCACAATGAGGAGCCAGAGGTTATAACAGTTGGTCAAAGAAATTGGAAGTCCAGAACAAAAAGGATCAAGGATGCAGCACCAGTCTGAGACTAGAAACTCTCTGGAGTCAAACTTGGTGTAAATACATGTTGAAACACCACCATAAACACACCCAGTAGTATGCTTTACTAATTGCTTCATTTTTTTAAAGGGCATAATATATTTATTGAGAAAAAGAAAGGTTCTGTCTGAAAGAGAGAGAGAAACAGAAGGGGTCGTGAGTAGGTTTCCCTGCTCAATTTTTTTAAATCCAGTCAAGTTATCAGTCATGACAAATGGTCACAATGTTTCTCCATTTTGCCTTGTCCCTAAGTTGGGATACAGTACTCTCCTCCTCTAAGGAGCATCTGGTATAATGTGGTAATAAAACAAAGCTTTGATGAAGAGGCATAACTAGAAAGAGTTACAATGAAAAGAAAAATTCAAAATCCAATGTAAGATATCAATGTTTCTTAAAAATATTGGTCAAGCCTGTAACATAGAACTCCTGTTGGGGTCTCTCCCCAGGGACTGGCAAGCACTGAAGAGCCCCAAGTCAAAGTCCTTGGACTACTTCTCTTTTCTACTTAATTTCTTGGAGATAGCATTTAATTTTATTGCTTTAGTTTCATTAATTTACATCTCTTTGTTGGTGACTCCCAAATTTCAATCTCCCATTTGAAGCACTTTTAAACTCCAAACTGACATCTGCCTGTTTAACATTTCTAGCTGAGATATTTAATAGGCATCTCAAACATTACATGTCCCAAAGTGAATTTATGATCTTCCCTTTCAAGCATATGTCATTCACTATCTTCTTTATCTCATTTAATGGATTCCTCATCTTTCCTATTATTCAAGCCAAACCTTGGGGTCATCCCTAGCTGCTCCTTCTTTCTTAAGTCACAGCCCCCTGACTCAACCACACAAATCCAAAAGTGTGCTTTACTAATCTACTAGGCATCTGTTAATCCAGTCAAGTTAACAATTATGATTAATAGTAACAGAAACAAAAACTTCTAGTGCAACAGTAATAAAAACATGAAGAATAGAGTGATTTAAATTTGAAATTTCAATCTTCACAATTCTTTTAGGCCTCAATATCCACATCTGTAAGATAGGAGTAGTACTATCTGAAAGCTACTATTAAAATGAAATGTGATACAGTATAAAAAATACCTGGCAGGGACAGGGATATAGTTCAGTGGCTGGCAAGCACAAGGCCATGAGTTCACTTCCCGGTACAAAAAAAAAAAAAAAAACACTGGCAAGAGAGAGCCAGAAAAAGATCTGAAGATCTGCCTCTGCATGCCGGGTACTGCCACCAGAAGGCCCTTTCCTCTATGCCCAGTGTGGGCCAAGGGAGACAGACAGATCCACCTCCGCCTGCTGTGCACTGCTGCCAAAAGGCCACATCCTGCAGGAGGCCAGTGTGGGCAGAGAGAAACAACAGATCTGCCTTCACCTTCAGGGAGCTGCCACCGGAAGGCTCCTTCCTACAGGCAGCCAGCAGGAGCAGGGACACACAGCCAGGTAAGCCCTGTGCATCTGTAGGCCCCCATTGGAGGCCCTTGGTTCCCTCAGGCAACCATCACCCACTAGCAGAATCAGGTAAACACACCCCTGTGTGTCTGCCACCATCACAGGAGTCCCAGTGTAGACACACAGGCTGAGAGAAGCAGCCCCACTGTTGATCATCAGCAAAGCCACACAGATCTGGAGAAGCCCACTCCATGTCCTGCCACCTCCCTGTTAATCTGGAATTAGAGGAACCCAGGTGTCTGTCCCATCCCCCTACACTGCCTAGGGGCAGCCAATGTGAAAGGTGCCTAGGGCCCCATAACCATCTTCTTGGGAGGAAGCCAGGAGGATGAAGGAGCCAAAGGCAAACTCAGACCTCCAGCCCACAGAGAATAAGTCAGGGAGATACAGTCATGGAAGAAAACAGAAGTCAGACACCTGAAATCGCTGAGAGCAACTGAAGTAAGGAAACAACTTCAGGAGATTGTAAAAGCAGTCAAATCAGAAATAATGTCTCAGGTAAAAGAAATCACAAACATACTGAAAGAATTGTTCAGCAAGTCTAAAGAAGACATAGACAAAAAAGAGGAACATAGGAAAATGATGGAAACCTTGAATGAATGTAGAAAGGAATTACATGCATGAAACAGATTCAAAGAGAGATGCAGGAAATTAAAAATTCAATCAAAAGTTGGCAAAAACACTTGAAAGAGACTGAGGAAAGACTTTCAAACCTTGAAGACAGGATTGCAGCTAGTGATCATGAAAGGAAAGATCTCATATATAACACAGAATCAGAAAGTAACAACTCAATGGCTGCAAGATGAGGCAATGAAGCATAATTTAAGAGTGATAGGTATTGGTGAAGAAGCAGGGATCAACACAAATGAAATTAAAAGGATATTCACAGAATAGAAGAAAACTTCCCAAACATGGGAAATGGATCTGGCATGCAGATAAGTGAGGCATATAGGACTCCAACTAGCCATAACCAAAGTAAATCTATACCCAGACATATAATAATCAAGATCCCAGAAATTCAGCACAAAAACAGAATATTAAAAGCTGTTAGAGAAAAGAGACAGATCACCTATAAAGGAAAACCAATCAGAATCACAGCAGACTTATCAACACAAACCATCAAGTCAAGAAGACTTTGGAGTGAAGTGTTTCAAACTCTGAAAGAAAACAACTTCCAACCCAGATTGATCTACCCAGCAAAACTATCTTTCAAAATTGATGGAAAAATATGATGCTTGAATGATAAAGAATTGAAGGAATTCATGACTACCAAACCAACCCCACAGAGAGTGCTAAAGAATATTTTGGAGAGAGATAAAGATGACCATGGTTCCAGGGACAGCAGCAGAGGAGGATCACCAAACAAGACAGGGAAAAGTGGAGGGCCAACAACAGGAGGATAGCAGGGCAGAGACAAACCAATGTATGCTGGTTGTAACCATTAATGTAGATGGCCTCATGTCAGCAATAAAAAGAAACACAGGGAGAGTGGATCAAGAAACAAGATCTAGTGATATACTGTGTACAAGAAACGCATCTAACTGGAAAGGAAATTCATAGACTGAAAATCAAAGGAGAGAAAACAATTGTTCCATGTGACAGGAGA
>PVJX010020716.1:0-32947 GCA_004027295.1 Dolichotis patagonum
TTGCAGAGTTGATATTGGACCGCATAAGGGGGGTAGGACGTCTGGCTCACCAACAGGTGGGACACCCGCTGAATTAGGGTCGTGACAGTTTAGCACCCTCTGTGCAGTTAGATTTCCTTCATCCTTGCAGCTAGCCCATGTCAGGTTACCTTAGTTTTATGCATACACCTGGTTCCCCATGAATAATATAAAAAATGATCTCAATACCCCTTAATAAGCCTGTCCCCAGTTGGTATCATGATGATGATTTTTTCCAATTATGTCAACTTTCCTCCCTAGTACTGTAACCTACTTTCTCATCTAACAAAAACTCTATCATCTGGCAACATTTTGCCACCTCTTCTATAGTTCTAACTAGAAAAGCAGGGTAAAGTTTTGAGAGAAATAGCATGACTCTTAATTATTTTATTCTGGCATTCTCTTTCCCGAGTGCAATGAACTCTTCTATTTCATTGATTAAATGTGTTCCTATCCCCTTAATGAGACTTCTGGGTCCTGTTGATGTGTCCCTGTCAGTTTGTAAATGCTTTCTTAACTTATTGATGGCACTTTTTACCTTCTGATGCTCCCTGTACCAACATTTATCCAAGGGGTCAGGGATTGACTTACAAATAATTGAAGGAAGCCATGCACAGTGTCACAGCTACTTGGAAGGCTGAGCCAGGAGGAGCATAAGTTTAAGATTATGCTGGGCAACTTAGCAAGATCCTGTTTCATAATGTAAAATCATAAAAATGAACTGTGGATACAGCCCAGGGGTGGAGAGCTTGCATAGAATGCAAGTATCTATTAATCAACCAATAAATTAATAAATAACTAAAGAAGGTTAAAGTTTAACACCTGTTGGCCCTGAAGCAAGATCAGCAGATTGCTGTAGCTGCTGGTTTCAAACAGGAGCCTAAAGGGAATTCTTTCTGTGGTCTGTTGGCCATTTCAGAACTTTGGAAATGGAATGGTCAATTCATCAGAAAGAAATAGCAGGTGAGTATGGTGGACTTTAGGGGGCCTGCAGGGGAGGGACCCTGGTGCAACGGGACCTGCACTGTGCAGTTGGCTCGGGGTGCTGGGAGAACACGGAGCTCCTCCCCTCTCTTGGGGGCAGCTGAAAGTGGCAGACTTTCAGCAGCTTGAAGTAGAGAGACCCTGGTGCTTCGGGACCCACACCGTGCAGTTGACTCAGGGTGCCAGGAGAACAAGGAGCACCACCCCTTTCTGGGGGGCAGCTGAGAGTGTGGCAGACTTTCGCCAGCCTGAAGGAGAGAGACCCTGGTGCTCGGGACCTGCACTGTGTGGTTGACTTGGGGTGCCGGGGGAACAAGGAGCACCACCCCTCTCTGGGGGGGTAGATGTGAGGCGCGAGCTGAGAATTGAAATCTCATGTTGTCTTGTCCCCTGTCCCATGTCCCTCCCCCCCTTAGCAAGTGGGAGCCAGTAAACTACACGTCTTGTGAAAAGATTGATATCTTATTTAGTATGAGCGCCCCATATGCAAAGATATGGACAACCATTTGGAAGAGAACGTGAGACAATATGACAGCTAGTAAAGATCTCAGGTTGTCTAGCTTTGAAATTTATGCTTTCTTATGTCCCCTTCTGTTCTGTTTTGTTGTTTAATTTTATCCGCCTTAAAATAAAATTTTAAATATATATATGGGGGGGAAGAAAGTGCTCTAAAGCATATAACTGCATGTATGTTTAAGTGTGTAAGATAGATGACCACATTACTGTTTTTGTTAGATTGTTAAGCAGAACTGTTAACAATCTCACTGTTTGAATGTCTACTTTGTGTGCTTTAATTTTGTAACGTGAACAACTATTTCCAAGGATGACAGTATGTAACTTATAAAGTGGTGGATTTCTTAGTGTTTTGTTTTTGTTTTGTTGTTGTTCTTTTATTTTTTGCCTTTGGAATTCTGTATTGTTGGTACCCTTTTTCTGTTTTGTTTGATCATTTTCTTTGTTTTTTCTCTTTAAATAAAATGTTTAAAAAAAGTTTAACACCTGAGCACTTTGGTTAAGTGGCAATTCTAGTGCTAAATAGGGAGTTAAAAGTTGTTTCTGTCAGTTTCTATTGCTTGAAAATATCTGAGGTATCAAAAATCAAACTATCATTAGACATGTAAAGTACATCATCTAGAATAATCATTTCATATTTGTGCATGGATAATTCAGAACAAAAATTATCTGCCATTACACCAAGAACTATAAAAATTTGCTTAAGTAAATTTTATATACGCAGCCAGGTCTGATTCAAACTCCTTTTTCCACTTTCTTTTGCTGGAAAACTGAATCTAGACTCCCACAACTAAGTATTTAAGCCCATCTGTTACAAAGGCATTCCTATAATATTTGAACTGATTCGGTGGGAGGCAGTGGGGTAATGGTGCAGCCAGCTGGACATGGGACACAGATGAGGAGGGTGCTCTCTGCAGGAAAGCATCATCCATCAGGAGAGAATTAGCTCAGCTAATTCCATGAGGTCCCCAGTTCTGACAGCTGACTTCATGCAATATGTGGGACATAGTTATGCCAAAAATTCTGTCTCAAAACCTATTCTTCCAGGAGTGAATGGGAGTCAGGTCTTCTGTAGTTTCCCCTGGCTTACACAACACCAGGGCTACAGCCAGGAGCTTTACGTCTACTGTTTTTTGTCTGTATTCCTCACTTGCTATGCCTGGATCTCAGGCTGAATCAGGTCTTACATAGATTGCCACAGTCTTTCTCTCCTTCCTACCTAGATCGAGGTGCATATTCAGATCCTATGTCCCTAAATGCCTGACATCACACAATCCACTTTCACTCCTTCCTGTGCTTGGATGTCCTGTTTTTGTTTTTGTTTTTGTTTTTTCAGGATCCTAAGTTCTGCCCTGACCAATGGTTCCAGTTAGTTACAATCAAATACACATTTCTAATACACAAATCCATGATTTGGAAGTCTAGGTGACCTTCACACATGAAAATATCCCATGGGTTTCACAGGCACACCTTGTTTGTTATGTTTATCCTTGAAACAGCAACAGCTTCTGCTGTATGTGTTTGTTCTGCTGTGTCACACATGGCTGTCACACACTAAAAGGTAAGGGGGCTTCGTGGTTGGAGTTTTGCTCTGCTTCACTTTATTAAGAAGCAGTGGGCTAGGTTGTCTCTGCTCAAAGTTAAATGGGTTACATGGGCATTAACATTTGGCCTGTTAATGTTATAATTCAACTGTCTTGATCCTGAACACAACATTGCTGTATTCATTGTCATTTTTCTAAAATACTGCCTTTTCCCAGCTCTAAATAACCTGATTCTGTTGTTCTGGAGTTTGACCCAGACGATCATATATTTCAGAGTTTCCTTGGTTACCGTAATGTGCTGCCAATTAAGAACCCAGTATAAAACTAAGCATAAATGAGGTCAAAGCATCACACAGAATTACTAAATATGTACTATTGGCCCTCTAACAATGGAATAAAGTTATTTTTGAGAAGGTAGAGAGCTACAGGTATGATTTTTAAAATTTATTTTAAAAACAAAAAAACTCATAGAAATGATACAGAATTTTAAAAAATAGTAGAAGATTAACACGAGTTGATATATTACATACCTTTGTCTTAGAAATAGTTCTTCAGGTTACAAGATTAAGCCATGATCTTCATGGATAGGACTTTTGAACAATTTCACTCTAAGAAAACTGAAGAGAGTTATGTAGGCAGGTACAGAAGAGCAAGCAAAAATCCACTAGTGAAGGAATAAGAAGCATGGCCTAGAAACAGAGGGTCGGTTACAGCAGGAATCACTCCCAACAAGACAGACATGCAGCAGGGATCACCTTCTTATGCCGGTCTACCAGGCTTCCTCAGACCATTATGGAATCCGTACTGAGGTGCAATATAGCACAGACTGCACCTACAGTAGTCCTTGTTCATTTGGTTTAAAAAGATACACAAACAATTAAGAATTCTCTCAATTAAAAGAGAGAATGATACCAGAGAAGACCTTGATTAGGATATTGATAAGCATACAAGAATCACAGCAATAGATATAAATGAACTATTGAAAGATGAGAAAGAGAAGCAAAGCCTGTATATAAAGTTGCCCCTAACTGGACATTGTCCCCAAATTAGGTGACACATTGTCTTCTAGCCTCCTGGATAATGCAATTTTGTAATGGAATTTCTCCCACTTGGTTGTACCTGTGCACACATACAAACAAAAAATACACCCTGGATCTCACCCACACCTCCTTTATCCACTGTCTCCATAGCTAACACCAGCCACCTCTTCCTGATGGCTGAAGAAGAATGGAAAGCATTTCTCTCTAACTATTTTAATCAGAACACAGAGAACAATAACAGAAATTATTATGATCACTGTCTTCCTCTGTGATTAAGAGATGAGAAAATTCTTCTGGTAATTTCTTCCCAAACAGGAATACCTTAAGATGGTTATAAACTATTCCTCTTTTTTCTCTTTGCAGCATCATTTTAGTATAATCAGTGTCATCCTTAAAAATCTTTCTCTGAACAAGGAAGAAGTGATAGTCACTGAGCTCTGGAAGGCTTTAAAGAGCTGTATACATGGACTAGGAAGCCCCATGGGCTCTGCTTCACTCTTGATCATGGAAGGTGATTCTAGGAGGTAAAAGAGTACACTGCTGTTCAAGGGTTCTATGCAGACAGACAGGGACAGTGCATGTGGCTACCTTGGTAAATTCATAGAGAATGAAGTAAGGGGAAATGACTGGATGTATCACCCACATTTCCTTCTTTTCCTCAAGCTCACTTGCTTTGTTGTCACTGGGACAAAATAGCCAACAGTCACAATTTAAGGGAGGAGAAGTTTTGTTTGGCTCAAGGCTGCAGGTCATCGGCTCCAAGGCAGAGGCTGTACGGTGGAAGAGTCTGGGTCTGGACAGAGGAGATGGTGGTCAGAAAGCAGAGAGTGAAGAGGGAGCCAGAGAAGGAGATAAATCATTCCGGGTCACACCCCAGTGACCCATTTCTGCCACCCACACCCCATCTCCTAACTGCCAGTCAGCTATATCACTCCATGATTCACCCAGCTTTTGAAAGCCCTGACTATGAATGCATGAGGCCTTTGGGGCATTCTTGATCTAAACCATAACACATTAAAAGAAACACAAAAACTTAGGAAAAACCCTTGGTCCCAAAAGGTTTAGAGTTAATGCAATTCATAGGTTCAAAGATTGATAAAGCACGTATAATGGAAAGAGAAAAATGAGCATCTAAAATGAATGTATTTGTTTCTCAGAAAAGAACATAATAAATCCACTCAGGGAAAGTTAAACATTTTTTTCACGTACTCTGAGACTATTAATAAACTTAGCTAATGATAATGGAAATCAATACAGTGCTGAACTTTTCCATTATTATTTTCTTGCTCACATGACTGGCATTTTATAATAAAACCTGAATTATTCATAGAAAGTTGAGATGGACAAAGTATAAGTTGAAACTAGACTTTCTTCTGCAATATAATACATGAGAAGTTCACCAAATTGCCAAGTAACACCGCAAGGCCCATTTTTAATCCATGAAGGAGCCAATGTAGTCATGCAGATGATGGCCAGGGGTAAGGTTCACCTTGTGTTAGCCTTGACTCATCACAATAAATTTTAAATATTACCCAAAATAGCTGTCCTCTTTTTGTAAGTGACCTACATGCTATAATTCAAACATTTACACATCCAAATGTCTTGAAGGAGAGCTTTCTGCTTGCCTGAAAAGATTTCTCTCGCTCTGTGGAGGGAAGATGCCTGGAGGACAGAGAAGCGAGTTGAAACATGGTGAGATCACAAGCAAAGACCCGACTCACACAGCAATCTGCAGTTCTCCTGCACCAGGAGACCCATCAACAGTGCAGTCAGTATGTGACTGCATTAATTCTATTAATTGGTATTAATGGGATTCTTCATTTTAAGTTCAACCAGAAAGACTCCTTGTCAACTCTTCACAGTGTAGGAATTGCCTGCTGCCCTCTCCGTGCTTTTGTGTATACTAAATATATTTTAAATCTGCCTCAGTCGTCCATTCAGCAATGTTGGATCACAAGTGAATAAAATAAATGATAAGGACTTTAAAGTGAGATGTTCCTGGGTCAAAGTTTGTCTGTGTCCCTTTATTATAGTATAAATCTAGACACAGTCTAACTTCTTAGAGCTTAAGTTTCCATATATGTAGTAGAGTTTGATAATCCCTGTGTCACCAAGCCGTGGTGAGAAGTGAGGTAATGTGAGTTCCAGTGGCAGCACTGGGAGTCTGCGGAGAACAGAGAGGATGCCAGGTATGAGAGAGACATAGATGGAAAGCAGGTCTTTAATGGTAAGTTTTTAATTACATTTTCAATTTTATTAACTGATACTGAGTTACTCAGAATTTTACACTTAGAAAAACAGTTCTTATAGCATAGCCCAGATGCCCAGTGATCCCTGTGTACAGAAAACTTTGAGCTACAGAGGAGGAGCATTCCCTCTAGGCTCTACACATATCATTTTCAAATATTTGCTTTGCTTCTATTTCAATTTTGAAAGATCCTCTATTGGAACATACATATGATTTCCTTGCAAACTCAGTTCCCCTGGTTTCTTGTTTTTATGAAGATGACACTTACTTATATCTTTGTGTATCGAAGTCTTTGTGAGGCAGACTGTAAACCTCCTGGCGAGACACTTACACAGTAATCAATAGGATGAAATACATAGCAAAAAATTGAACTGAAAGTTAAAATTGTATGGAATCAATAGTAAATGAATTTCAAAGCTATATAGAAGTAAATAAGTTTCTGATATTTCACATTTTAAGCTAGATTCTTAGGCGTTTGGGACATGAGTTGGCTAGTTATCAGAGCATTGCATCATGTGAGTGGTGCATTAGTCACGCAGGGTCAAGAACTGAAAAACAAATGGCTTACAAGCACAAGAGGTCTTTGCTGGCATCATGATGCTTTGTGGGTAATCAGACTAACAGAGGTCTCACGGCCACCTCAACTCAGACTGCAGATTGCAGCAAAATGGGGAGAGAGAATGTGAGCTATTGGTCACCAGTTCTTTACATCTCTCCAGAAGTGGCAAACTTCTTCAACCCATATTTCATTAGTCAAAGCAAAGCAGGATGCCACCCCTAACCAGAAGGATAAAGATGTATTGGGAAGAAGGGGGAATCAGGCATCAGGGTCTTCTGTGAATAAATCCTGCTGTTCTGTTTACTCTCATTCCCTCCTAATCCAGTCTATACTCATCCTTCACTAAACATTCCATTTGATTCATCAAGGATGCGTGGTAATGTCTGCATCAGGAATGTGTGCACTTCATTTTGATCTCAAAATCCAGGAACTGAAAACAAAAACAAAACAAGCAAACAAACAAACATAAAGAATAGTTGTCCAGCACCAGTGAACAATTCTGGAAGGACAGGGCCCACCAGCACACACGTCCCTTGGAAAGAGAAGGATGAGACACATCTGGTCACTAGCTCAGAGTGGCCTGAAATGAACACTGGGCAGACCGCGGGGCTGTCCTCAGAGCTGAGAGGTGAGGGTAGTCCCACTCTAAGAAGTCCCCTCCTGTATTCATGTTTTACACCTTTAGCTCAGAGTGTCTCCCCTTCCATTTTCTCCCTCAAATACAGCTGAAGAAATATTGAGAACAAAGTTCCCTCAGGAGGGAGGGAAAGAAGAAATGGACATGAGGGTTTCTGTGCCACATCCTTCCCAGACGGTTATGCACTCTGGAAGGTAGCCTCCTAGTTACTCTGTGAAATCCATAACCAGTTTTTATTGACACAATTCCAGCAAACATGGCCACTCCCACATTGCTTCTGGAACAGTCTCTAAAACCCCATACAGATAATCCCAACTCACAATGGCTCGATTTACGATATTTTTTTTACTTTACAGTGATGCAAAAGCACCCATGCAATCATTCTGTGTTTTTAATTTTTCAGTGAAGTATTCAATAAATCCTGAAAGTTATTATAAACTTTATTACAACCTAGGGTTGGATGATTTTGCTCAACATGAGCAAATATAAATATTCTGCATGCACTGGCTGAGCTAAGCTAGGGTGTCAGGTAGATCAGTTGTATTGTATGCATTTTACATTCATGATATTTACAACCTGAAGTGGGTGATTAGTCAGCACATAACACCAACATATATTGAGGAACATGTTTACTTCTCTGGTTTTGTGATTTTCAGGACAATGTCACTCAATGTAGGCACAATTATGTTGGGAGGAATACAGTGATTGTGTCCTCTACCTTGATTTTAATCCAACTTAAAAGATATATTGCCAATTTGTACTTTTCTTTTTCCTGAAGCATTTTTAAAGGTTTTACTATTATTTCATTGGAAAACTTTCTCAATCTTTTATTACCATGTCAAGAACATTATTTTCCACTTTGCCAGGCCCTGAGATTTGGGGTACTCTATATTTCTTTGTATTTCTGCTTGCACACTTGTCAAGTCTTCCCTAAGATCACCTTATCTTGTAACACCTTATCAAGTTAGCTTACATCAACAAGGTTAAGCCTATTGACTTGTAGAGCTCTAAATCCATTAGGTTGCTTGGTCTGCTGTGTGCAATTCTTCCTCAGCGCAGGTGAGGATTTGAACAAATGTTTCTGCACTGAATGAGACACTCCTTAGAACTTCTTTTATCAGGATCCTCACTTTCTGCCACTGATGGCTGTCATGCTAATGCCACATACTTTATGTTTCTGTCATAAATATATTCTTCTTCTGTGTGACAATTTCCATATTTGTCAGGATAGATCATGCTGCTGTCATAACCAATATCCAAATTTTAGCAGTGAGCAATAATAGTTTATCTCTCAATTATATTTCTTGTCCAGGAGAGGTCATGGTGGAGGAGATGAAAGAAAGCGCTCTACTCATCGGACATCCAGGCTGGCAAAGGTAGCGCTTCCTGTAGTTCAGTGTAATGCCACAAAGTGAGGCTGTATGACCTGCCATGGAGGTGAAGAGGGAGGACACTTGTACCAGGTGTGAGCACGCTTCCTCCCAGAAGTTCCTCATGTGTCTCGGACTCAAGAAAGTCAATGAAGTGTTAGGCTAGCAGGAAGAAGGTCTTGGAATGTATTCCCACATAAAGGAAGGAAGAAGGATATTCAATGCCTGATCTAAGAGATAAAGGGAAGTATAAGGGTCTGCTGAAGCTGGAGATTGATCACATGTGTGAGTGAGGCTACAGTGAGGCCAACCCTAAAAACACAGAGTGCCCCCAACAAGCCACCTAAACAAGCTGTTCCAGCTCCAAGAAGGCAGGGGGCCCAGGCCAGCCAGGCAAACAAGTTGCTAGGAAGTGGGGTTGAAATTGATGTTCTTCTTCAGAGTGTATGGAGTATATAAATAAACGTGCTACAGTGGTTGAGCGGTTCCTTCTCTCCCATCAGCAGAGTAAGTGCTCCCCCTGACCCCAGCTTTATGTTTTCTTGTTTTCTCACTGTCCTTCTCCCTGTCCTTTATGTTTTCTTGTCCTCTCACTGTCCTTCTCCCAGGGGACATCTAGAGCTGCAACCAGTTGCTACAGGGAAGAGCTTGATTCTTAATTGTCCTACTCCACTTTAGGTTAGAAACAAGGATTTCATAGACTTATTTCTGAAGCACAGACCCAAACTGTCACATTTATCAGACAAGCTCCTACTCATTTGATTGGCTCCCAGGATGTGTCCTGTTGGCATTGGAACTCAAAATATCAAACAGGGAAGAAGAGGAAAACTCAGCTCTTGAAACTGTCTGTGAAGGATTGGGCCTGGGAGAAGCTTAGATAATCATTAGTTGAACATGTTTGGGGAGATAGTTCCCCTTAGCACAATAGAACTGTATTAGTCTGAGCATTTTTATTCTGTTTTTGTGTTTACTTATTTTGCATTTAGAAAGGATGCAGGGAAAGGTACGTTGTATATCATTTTTCCTTGATTAAGAATACCTACTTCTATTACTGTGCTTTCATCTGTTCCCAGATAATAATCAAAGCATCATTTTTGAAGAGATATGCTCTGCCTTTTTGAAATAGACTGTTATGTACCTTTTTCCATCTCATAATGTCCATCAAGAAACAATTGTTAATGCTGGGAACCCCAAAACCACAGTTCTTGTTAATTTTTATCTAAATGTTGCTCCTTTTAATGATATAATCCAAGCAGATATCTTGATTGGAGGCTGCTGCTTTTGAAGTATTTGATGATAGCACTTTTGTCACAGAGTCTGTTTCTCATTTTTGTCTGTATTATTTTTTCAAAGTTAGGATATCAAGCTTACTAAAAAAAATTGTGCTTATAACCCCTTATAAGTAAGTTATGAAAGTCCAAGCCTTTGTAAAATCAAACCACATGCCCATGAACTACTCTGTCCTATAGTAAGCTCTTTTTGCTGATCTCCTTCTGAAGATGGAAGAATTGCATTCCTGAGACAGTTTTCAAGCAAATAGGCAGCTGCCTCTTTTCATCCTTGTACATAGTCATGTGTCACTGATGTGAGAAGGGAATCACCTGCCCAGGCCAGAGACACTGCCCCAGGAGAGCAGCAGCCAGCTCTGCAAATGAAGATGAGCTTCAGAAGCGGTCAGTCTGGGCAAGCAAGCAAGGGCATCCTTAGTAAAGTTTTATATAAGATCAAAGGTCAGATAGCTTTGTGTCAAATCTACATGTGCACAGAGAAAAGGGGGTGTGAGGTTGGGGTTTCTGTGGGCTGGGGACATGTTAATCTAGTCAATCAATCATCTAATCAATAATCATCTCCTAAGGCACTTGGGATGTAGGCAGTGTCCCAAGCATAGAAAAAGATAACACAGGGCTTTTGTAGCAGCAAAATTACATTCTTAATGGGAGGCACGTTAACAAAGAAGTGAACCAAAGCCATGAGTAAAAGCTGGGGTGGTGCAAAGGATGAAAGATTACTCAGAGTTCATGTCCAATTCAAACTCCCAGATGGCCTGGAGGGGCTTTCCTTAATTTAGACCCCTCAGCATGAGAAAGCCACCTATAGTCATCCCCAAACTGAAGCCTCTGTGGCCTTTTATTGATGGAATCAGGAACAAGGATAAAAGAGAACAGAAGGACATCTGGGCAGGAGCTCATATAGTAGACAGACAAAGAACAGGAATGATGAGAGTGTTCTGTTCAATGACTGAGCTTAGGACTAATTTAAATAATAAATCCAAATATGGGGAAGACAAAGGCCAGAGCATTAATTTCTGAAGGCAATGCAGTTTGCTGCTGCTGGGACTTGTGGCCCTGTAGGCTATCTTTTCATCTGTAACCATGCACTCTGGGAGGTTTCTGGTATGTGGCACCCAAAGTCCCCTATCTCTGCATAACCATCTCATACATATCTCTTCCCAGTTCCCCCACAGGCATCCAGAAAGGAGGGAATTTAGTAACTGAGCAGATGCTCTCTACTTCGTGGCACTCTCTTCCTCTTAGCCCAGGTGCTTTACACATGTGAGGAGCCAACACGTGCCAGGCAGAGCCCCTGCACTATTGTCACCTCTTTCTGGAATGCTTTTCCTCCTGAACCGCAAAGGGAAAGCGTGTCCTCACCACAATGAGATCTCCTCCAAAGCTCCATCCTACCTTTAGTGCCTGCACCAGTCTATGCCAATCTGACACCTGCCCCGAGCTCACTGTACCCCTTTCATTCTTCACAGTGCATATCACCATATAAAACATTACTGATTGCTGTCATAAGTTTATTATTGACTCCTGCCACCAGGACCAGACTCCCCACATCAAGGATGTGGCCTATTCTCTGTGATTATCCATGCCCAGTGTCCTGAGCAGGGACCAGCCCTGTGACAGGTGCATAGTGAGCAGCTGTGAGTGATAAGATCGATGTCTGAGAGTGGTCATGACATTTCTTACTCTCCCGGGAAGCTTTGCTTCTCAAAGACCTGTCACCAGCACTTTAAAATGTGTCCCAGTGTCAATGAGTCCATCTTCTACTCTTCAAAGTAAGACTAAAGTGAATAGCAAGATGTCCGTTGCCTGCATTTGATTTCTAGCTTGTGAAATTTGTTTTCCTTAAAAGCTCAAAGTGTATATAAATTATTACCTGTGACTGCTCTATCAAACTTATTGCTTGACAACAGAAACTTGTTTTCTCTGGTTCTGAAAGCCAGAAATCCAAAACCAGTACTAATAGAGTAAAATCAAGGTATCTGGCAAGCCAAATGCCTCCAGGGGCTCTAGAGAAGGAGCACCCTTGCCTCTTCTGGTTTCTGATGGATGGCTTCCAGGGTTCCTTGACATTTTCTACTTTGCTATAGTCATCAGGGCCAAAGTATTCAAATCTCTTTCTCTTCTCAATCTTCATTTCTTCTCAGGTTGTGTGGATCACATTCCAAAACTCCCTCTGCTTCTCACACATGTAATTTCATCTAGAGGCAACCTAATTAATCCAAGGTTACCTCTTCATCTCAAGAGTCTTAGTTTATGGCATCTGTAAAGAATGTTTTGGGGTGATAGCGAAGGATACCGGGTAACACTCATGAGTTCCAAGGTTTAAGAAATGGATGTCATATAAGAGGATATTTTTCAATCTACACATTCTAGATTTTGTAATTTCTACTTAAAAGGCCATTTGTAAAACATTCAATCATAATTTCAAAGACAAACTTAAATTAGGAAACAATGAATTAACTTTCAGTATTCATATGTAAAGTTGTATAGCTTTCTTCTCTAAACACACTTCTCCAAATTATATATACTTCTTGGAACTACTCTGGGTTTAGTATAGCATCCAATGTGGAAAGATTAATTATAGTATCTCTAATGAAAGAAACAACTAGTTTTTTAAAAAGCCAAATGCAATTCTATCATATCATAGTAAAAATGAAATTTGTTTTTAGGATGGAAAAATGTCTAGTGTTCTGGTAATATACACACATTTTTTTTCACAATAGAAAAACTATCTGTGTAATTTGAGGTAATGCAAACATCTCCTCTTATCTTTTTAAGGAATTGATACACAAAAAGTGAACTGCAAGTATAATGTACGAATGGTGGTATAAATATAGCTCTAGTCAATATGAATTGTATGTTTTGCTTTGAAAAGAACACTGTTTTGCATTTATTCATGGGTTATGAATGAATGAGAGACATTATTCATTGAGTACATTTATGTTGGGGGAGAACAGAATCCTTTCCTTAATAACAGATTTCTTTCTCTGGTACAATCACGTAAGAAGAAATTGAGAATGTCATGAATCATGCTGAAGACTGAAACATAAACTCAGAAGAATTTTCAGCTGCCCTAGATTTTAAATGAGTTTAGAATATTTTCAAAATCTCTTTAAAATGCAGTTATTTGAAATGCCATCATGTGTTATTTTGGCTAAAGAGGCATTTATAGTGAGAGTAGTGAAGAAAAAGAGAAAATGGTGTGAAGTACATTTGGTTGAGATTATTCTGCTTCCCTTTCACCCTTAACGTGCTGAGGTTCTGTTGCTTTGTTTCTCCTGACCTTCTTAAATATCTCACATTCCACATTCCCTCAGTTCTAGGAACTCTATGTTTATTTGTATATTTGGTTGGGATGAGGGTGTAGCTCAGACATATAGCACTTAGCACGTTGCAATTCCCAACACCAGAAAATAAGAAACAAAAAAAATACATTACCTGTGTGTTTTATCATTCCCAAAGTTGTATCTGCTCTAAAGAAAGTAATAAATGGTCATGTCCCAAAGCAAGTTTTTCTTAATGCAAGCAAAATAGCGACTGAGGTGAGGAATTTTGTTATTGATTATCATCACATTGGAGTTACTTTCATTGACAGTTGCAGAAGGAGTTGACTTGTAAGTTGATTCATAGCCCCAGCTTGACTGAAATGCCTTCTGTGCAATGATGTTATAATTCCCCACTGAAACAAAAACTGTCTGTGCACAGTGCTGCCTGCTGCCAGTCTTGCACAGGAAGCACTGCTAGGGCACTTAGAACAGCCCACAGACATCTAATAGTGTTCATGTCCTCAGAAATCATCATTCCAGCATGAAAACCACTGGAAAGCATGTAATTCCATGCACACGTTGGGAGACGATCCTCCATGATGTTAGCTGTCATACCTCTGAGCCTGCCAATGTTTGTGGATCATCTTTTACTCATAGGCCAGAGCTGTTAAGTTGATAGAATTACCCTCACACACCTTTCTTGGAGGCCAAGGAGACATGCCCACAATTGCTGATATGCTTTGTTCTACCTGAATTAATTCTTATGACAAATAGGACTGTCAATACAGAAACCTGGGAAAAGGGATTTCTGGAAAGATGGTGGAATGGTGAGGAGAGAGAAACAAATTCTCTGATATTTGGAATCCAGATACTGGAATAAGCACCATGAGGAAGAGAAGGAGGAAATTGGGTCCCCAGACCCCAACAAGGATCTAAAACAATAAATAAATCCCCTGAGGAGAATGAAAACAAAATCACAATGCTGAAGAAGGAGTTCAAGCCAGCAGGAGGCATACCGAGGCTGAATAAATTGGGCTCCTGTCTCACAATCAGAAATCAGCCTGAACTTCAATGGAACTGAAGGTGCAGGCCCCCTGGGATTATCTTCTACAGTGCCATAAATCTATAACTGGCTTGCTGAGATTGATCCACTCAATCTAGACTCTGTTTGCCCATTCTGTGTACCAGGGATAACAGAAGCATGCCTGGAAGTGTACATTTCTTTTCTTTTCTTTTTTCGTAATTATTAGTACTTTTTTAATTTTAAAGAGAAAAAAACAGAAAAATTAGAAATCGAATAAACAAAAATAACAACAAAAGCCAAATGATGACAACAACAAAATAGTGATACAAGACTTCAAAATAAGATGATAGGTGTTTAACAATTGTTGTTGTATTGCATATTGTTATCTTCAAAATAGTTGCTCAGGTTACCAATACAGGCATGCAAAATTGATCAAACAATATGATTTCTCTTTGAATTGTTTCTTTCCCTTTCAGTATATATGGCAACTTTTGAATCTTATTTATTTTCTGTTTCTTACACTAGTGAGACAATATGGTGATTACACATGTGAGTCTGATTTATTCCACTTATGAGTATGGTATCTAGTTTTATCCATTTATGTATAAAAGTCTCAAGTTTATCCTCCTTTATAGCTGAGCAGTACTCCATAGTATAAAAATACCATATCTGTTTTATCTGTTCCTCAGTTGATGGGCATTTAGATTGTTTCCAAGATTTGGCTATTACAAATTGTGAAGCAATATATGGAAGCACATATATTGCTGTGGTATGATGTTTTCAATTCTTCTGGGAAAATACCCATAAGGGGAATAGCTTGGTTGAATGGAATCTGTTCTGTTCATGTTTTTATTTCTTTATTCTCTCTTTCCCTCCTGTTTTCTTCACTGATTTCCCAAAGTCCATGTAATCTTTCTTCATCCTCCAAACTTACCATTAATCTCTTACTCTTCTTCTATTTATCTATATTTTTTTGCCTACATTCCCTTAGATTTTCTCTCCTGAGGGTAAAGCTGCCATTTGAGGGTATATTTACTGTATAAAATTTTCTGATATGTTGTATATTTTGTTAACCACAAATCTGGCTCATACTGTTAAATGTGGCAAATTAATAGTCACTGTAGTTAGTCATGATCTAGGCAGTATTTGATGCTATGTTTATTACTTACTGTACTACTTTAACCAAGGTGACATAATTATTCTAATCAGTGGTTCTTCCTGATATGCCAAGACTGACATTGCCTGAGGGTCATAAACAATACTATAATCCAGTGCCAAAGAATCATGGAGTAGGCCAAATAGCAACTTCTCATCCCCCAAGTATTAATGAGGTATGATCTTGCAACAGACTCAAATCACAAAAGCCAGATACCTTGAAGACATCTCTGAGAAGTAGGCATTTCCAAAGAGTTCTTGATACTACCAAAAAAAGATACTTACCATAAATAATCTACAAGCAATAATGCAGGAATTAAACTTTAAAAAAAGAAAAAATGAGAAGGCATCGGAGGAAGGTATGACCTCTGATTTCCATCACCAAGGCAAATCTAGGAGACAATGAGGTGTAATCAGTTGAAAGTCATCAATCTGGACACCTTGATGTGGTAACAGAGGAACTGACAAAAACAGATGAATGAGGCTCTAGAAAAAAATCAAATCAGAAGTAATTTCACAGATAATTGCAGATAGTGTTGATAATGACATGCTTAGTGACTCTAGAGCTGATAGATTAAAAAAGAAGAAGCCTAAGAAAATGATGGAAACAATGAATGCCTCACATAGAAAAGAATTCAAATCAAGAAACAGATTCAAACAAATATCCAGGAGATTAAAAATTATACTGAAACTGTATGTTGTAAAATGAGCCACTGTGAGAACAAAATATCAGATACAGAAGACAGGATTGTGCTTAGCGATTATGATGAAAAAGATTTCTTTCAAATCGCATTGGGTCCTATCACATCCAAAGGCTAGAACACACCTACAGCATGGCTTAAAATAGAGAAGAAAGGAAAACTTAAATGTCTATCAAAACAATGGGCCTATACAAGTGATATTCAATAAATGGACTGTGCTAGAACACTTAAATGAAGCTATATGTATCACCATGAATAAATTTTAAAATTAAAAAATAGCAATGAACCATTAAAAGTGAATCCAACAGCTGCTACATGATGCAAAGAAGAATACCATAAGAGGATCAGAGTCAATGAGAAAGCAAGAAACAGTGCAGATGTCATAAAAACCTGTTAACTTCCCAAGCATGGAAAACCAATTTGATAAACAGAGAGGTGAGGCATATCAAACTCCAATTAGCTGTGATCAGAAGAAAACTACACTGAGGCATATAAAAGATTCCAGAAATTCAACACAAGAACAGAATATTAAAATCTGTTGAAAAGAAACAAATCATCCACAAAGAAAATCCATCAGAATCACAGCAGATTTCTCAGCACAAACTATTAAGTCATAGAGAGCTTGGAGTGAAATATTTGAAGCACTCAAAGAAAATAATCTTCAACCAAAACTGATGAATTCTAAAAATCTATCTTTCAAACTTGGTAAAGAAATAAGATACTTGCATGACAAAGAACATCTGAAGAAATTCATGACCACCAAATCAGCACTCCAATGTCTGTAGGACATTCTGGAAGAAGACAATGAGGGTAATGATTCCATCAATCTCAATAAAATGATTCCCTTGATAAAGGCAAGCAATTAAGAAGGGAAAGAAGGGACTAATAACAATGAGTTACTATGACAAGGTTAAGTCAATACATATCAATTATAGCCATCAATATAAATGGTCTCATTTCACCAATCAAAACAAACAGAGTTGCAGAGTAGACCAAGAAACCAGATGCAACAATGTGCTGCATACAAGAAACACATGTAGCTCAAAAACAAATCCACTGACTGAAAGTTAAAGGATAGAAAACAGCACCCCATGTGCTAGGAGTCCACAAAAAAGCAGGAGTCACTATCATATTTGCAAAGTGTGTTTCAAGCCAAGACTGATCACGAGAGACAAAGAAAGTCACTACACCCTTGTTAAGGTAACAATCCAAGAAGAAGAGATATCATAAATACACTGCTGAATTCTACAGGCAAACCAGCTATATAAAACAAATATTAATGGACATGAAAAGTCAAATAAGTACTAACACAACTGTAATGAGAGACCTCAATACCCCACTGTCACGAATAGATCAACTAGACAAAAAAAAAAAAAAAGAAATATTAAAGCTAAACTAAACCTTTGAACAAATGAACTTAGTAAATGCCTACAGAGTGTCCCATCCTGCAACAGAATACACACTCTTTTCAGCAGCACATGGGACACCCTCCAAAACAGACCATATGATAGTTCACAGAACATGTTTAACTCACTGCAAAGGAACTGAAATTATAGCATTCATATTATCACACCACAGTTCAGTGAAATTTGAAATTAAGGGCAAAAGAAACTACAAAAGCTACATAAACACATGGAAATTAAAAACACTGTCTTGCACAAGAGGTCACAAAAAGAAAATAAAGAAGAAATTAGACAGTTCCTAAAATCAAATGATAATGCCAATACTATGTACCAGAACTTATGAGACCCAATGGAAACAGTCTTATGAGGGAAATTTATAGCAGTGAATTCCCACATCAGAAAAACACTGCCAGCTCAAATAAATACCCTAACGTTGTGCCTCAGGCTTCTACAAAAAGAAGAGCAAGTGAACCCAAAGCTTGTGTGGGGGAGGAAAGTATAAAGATCAGAGCAGAAATTAATGCAAATCAGACCAAGATAACATTATAAAGAATCAATGAATCAAAGAGTTGGTTTTTTGAAAGGGTAAATAAATTTGACAAACACTTAGCCAACTTTATCAAAACAAAAAAAAAAAGGAAAGAAAAGAAAATGCATGCAATTAGTAATGAAAAGGTGAAGTCACAACATTCTGCAGAAATCTGATATTGGTCTATTTAGAGTCCTTATATCTTGTTGATTCAACTTTGATAATTCTGATGCATTTAGGAATCTGTCTTGACACAAAGGAATCAGACACACAAGATGAAATATCACATGGTTTCTCTTATTTAAGTGAAATTATACATGTATTGTATATACACATATATTATACAGAGAGATGGGGAATAGAGATTGATAAACAGGAAGTAAGGAGAAGTTCAAGTAATTCCTCAAATTACCTTTTACATGGTTTCAAAGTATTTCAATAACTATGCTAATTTGCTTCATTTATACTAATTTCTCTCAGTTCATTGAAAAGAAAGATTTGTGCTAGTATCTGTTCCTTCTTTGTAAGTCAGAATCATTTTGGTCCATGTTTTATACTCTAAATAACTACTCTGAAGATAATGACACTCAGTACATTAGCTATTCTTAATCTCATTATTTTATTATGGAATTTTATTTTTTCATAAAATAAAAAAAAATTATTTTAAAAAAAAGTATGATCTTGGGAGCTAACCCAAAGTGTTGGTTTGGACCCTGTGGACACACAGGCCTGGTGATCACGTTACCAAGAGAGCAGTCACAGAGGGCTCCGCCTCCTCCATTGCCGGCCCCATGAACTGCAATTTTCCCCTGACTCCTTGTGGAAAATTTCCACATGACAGTCATAGGGAGTGGAGAGGAACTGCAAGCTCTCTAATCCCTGCCCGCTGGATAATCAAGAGCTTAAATTATGAAATTCAATTATAAAATTATATTCACTAATTTTAATAGGTCAGCAAACCTTCTGGAATTGATGTCTGAGAAGACCACAGCCCCAGAGAGACCCACAGGTTGCTGAAATCTTCTGGCCCAGAGCAGCACTTCTTTGGTGTGAGCTTGAGCTTACAGAAGACACAGGGAAGGTCATACAAGAGTACTTGGCCTCCTGGGAATGAGGGTGGGTAGGTAAGAGTCGGCCTCTCCCAAATGTGAACCCATAGCTAGAAAATGTTTCTAGAGGCCAAGATGTAATTTTTGTTATTGTTTTATAAACTTACCGGGATGCTGTATAAGTGTCAGTTTTTCTTAAAATCATCTTTCCTAAATGTAAAATTTGATGATGCATTTACTATCCAAATTGCTGTAATAATGGACAACTATCTGACCCGTGTCCAGCAAAATTTAGAGACCTGTGGCATGGAGAGCCACAGGGAGGTGTATCATCTCCATCTGGACCACAGCCTGGATTTGTGCTGTGTCTCAGTGAGCTCTCCATGTGATGGTATCAGTAGTCCATCTTCCTCCCAGATATGCATAAATGATGGCTTGATCGGTACTTGGTTTTCTTTAATATAAAGGAAGATCTTCAATTTATCATCTTCCCAGGTGAAAAGAGATTTCTGCTAGCAAAAATAACTAGGTACTACTGTGAACAAGATAACAGATTCGTTCAAAGGAAGTCAATGACAGTGGTCTGATTGTTACTCATCGTGTAAACACATACGAGATGCATTAGGAAATGTAATCATACACCAATAGGACCCAAGTAGTGAGCCCCTTGGGCCTATGAGAGTGGACGTAGGAGGAAGATTGTCTTTCCTCTCCGAGTAGTCCTAGCCTGGTGTCTGAGGTCTCCATGACTATCATAAGGTTTTAGGATTCACAGGAGGACTCAAGAGACTCAGAAGAGTTATGGTTTATGACGTAAAAAATGCAAATTAAACTCGGCGAGAGACAAGGCATAAAGGGTAAGGTCCTGTAGGAAAAAGACACAGTCTTTTAGCTGGTGGTTCCCACTAGAGTTGTATGACTAACGCTCAACTCTCCCAGGAATGTGAGGCACACGTGCTAAGAATCACCAACCAGGGCCGTTCACCCAGGTCTTGCTCTTCAGGGTCTTCAACGGGTCCCATCAGGGAGGTCTGCAGCTCCCACATGACTAGTGTTTGCTGCTCAGCCTCCAGCCCCCAGCAGTCACAGTGATGCAGTATGGCCCAGTGCCTCAGCTACCCTAATACTGCCCTCAGGGCTCAGATGTCCTCTGCTGGGAGCCTTCGGGGCCAAGCTTTTCACTGAAATTCGAGGTATGAGACCCAAGTCTGCTGACTACACCGTTAGTTACTCAGCTTCCCTGAGACTTCTCAGGAATGTTGGGCTAATAAAAATATCTGCTGAAAAAATATATAATAAAGTTAAAGTATATGTAATGAATTCAGAACAATCCCTGTCTCATGCCAAGAATGCCACTTCGTAACTGTCCAAACATTATGCTTTGAAAACCATACCGGGCACTCTAGGGTTTCCTTTTGCCTCGTGTATCCAAGACTTGGAGATGAATGAGCTGGCAAGCTAGAAATGCCAACCAAAGCACACTAAAAAGTAATAAAAGCACCTAATCTGGTACAGGGACCCATGCCTGTAATCCCAGCACTTTGCACAGTTGAGGCAGGCTTGCAAGTTCAAGCCCAGCCTGGGCGATTTAGTAACTTGGTGAGACTCTGTCTCTAAACACATATATACATACATACATACATACATACATACATGCATACATACATAATACATACATAAATAGCTGTAACTCAATCCAAAGTACCTGGGTAGTAACTCAATCAATCAATTTATCTTTTAAAAAATAAAATAAATACATAAATACATAAATAAATTCACCTGAGAACAACCTGTTGTCTATAACTAAAGGAAAAAACGGGCAGCCTCGCAAGATAGAAAACTGTTAGATTGCTTTACTGCTGCCAAACGCCATAGGAAAATGTGTGGTCATATCCATCCTTGCCAACAAGGACCAAATGGGGAGCCTAACTACCCTCCCTCACCAGGCTGTAATGAGGCACCCAAACCTCTTAGGTCATGTCAGAGAGGACTGGGGAGGAAGCTACGACTTCTGATCCTGGTGGGTAGTGATGAGCCCTTTCTCTGTGTCAGTGGCGGTTACATGAAGAGCACTTCTGGGCCAGTGTGGTGATGACAGGCACCTCTCCCTCCACCAGTTGGAATCGTGTCTGAGGAGGGTCGCTGGAGAGTCAGTACTTTACGCCCAGAGATGATGACCATACCACACTTCTATTCTTAAGGTAGGTGTCAGCAGAGGTCACATGGTAGCAGGGACAATGCAATTGTGGGCATTCTAGACAGCAAAAACTCAGTGGCAACCTCGTGGGAGCTGAGGTATTCATTCTGCCCACTGGTAACAAGAAGCCCCTCCTCTTGATTGTCAATCAAGGCTGAGCAGGGAGGAAGGTGCTGGAAGAATACTGAAAAAAGCAATGGCTGAATACATCCAAAAGTTTGCAAAAGCTACAAACATGGAGATGCAAGAGGCTATCAGACCACAAATAGAATGAATCCAAGATCCATTGTCATAAAACTTTTGAAAACTAAACACAAAGAAAAGAATCCTGAAAACAGCATGAGATGAACAGTGCCTCACTTATAAGGGAAACCAATAGAGGGGCAGCTGGCCCCTTACAGGAAATTATGAGAGCCATGCAACATTTTCCTATGTACTAAAAGAAAACATGTCTATCATCTTACAATTCTATATCTACTCAAAGAGGATAGGGCCCCAAAATAGTCTTCATCCAAAGGAGATAAGAAATTTTGGTGCTCACTTCTTCTTTGTCTTAATCAAAGTCCCCACTCTGTAACTTGGGATCGATCTCTTACTAAAATCTGTGGCAATGGGAACATCAACTCGTCTATGTAAAAGCAGCTGTTAGATACAGAAACCCTCATACTCAAGCCGTGGGATCCAAACACAGCAGTAATGAAACAGCTTAATCTTGGTACTTTTCCTAAAGGTGGAAGTTACTTTCAACCCTGTTGTACAAAATAATTCTATATATTTAATTTACATGACAGTAAATTTTTTCTTGTTGAAAACTGATTTAGGAACCAATTTTCACAACACACTTTACTTCTAAACTTCTTACATCCACACTTTCAAAATATAGTATAAGTAAGCTGAGCACATTTCAAATATTTGAACCCATCTACTTGAGGAAGTCTGTGTTACAGAGTTCATAATCCAGTGCGTCATTTTAAGCCACAGAGGTGATTTAAATTTAAAGTATGTGCTCTGGTGGAGGGAGTTTGATGTAGCACATGCTTTGCATGCACAAGACCCTGATTCCATCCCCAGCATCTGAAAAGTAAATAAATTTAAATTACCAAAACTAAACTCCAGTTCCTCATTGTACTAGCCACATTTTAAGAGCTCAACGTGGCTAGTGGCTGAAATAAAGTACAGATATAGAACGTTATCATCCTAGAAGGCTCTGTGGGTAATGGTACTTCACAGAGGTGTCTGGCTTCTTTTGCTGCTCTGGACTTTCTGTCTTTGAAGCATGGTTGTTTTGCATGAATAATAAAGTTTAGAATTATGTACCCAATAATGTCCGATGTTCATTGTCCATAATTTCTATTTAGTGTATTCACATTAAATTATATAATAGATTCACATTTACTTCAGCCTTTTAAACCTTCTTTCAGTCTTTTGGACTTCCCCTCTCTGCCAGAAAAGCCTATTTTGCCCAGTAGAGACTTCTATATTGATTCTTCAATGAGTACTTATCATTGCATTTGAAAGAAGAAATCAAAATAAAATCTTTAAAAGTTGTAATACAATGAACTTCAGTCTGGTCAAAACACCTTTCCCATAGCACGAATAAATAACAACAGACAAAGTTAAAGGTTCCCAAAAATTGTCTTTGGATTTTTATTTAATTGCTAAAACTAGTTACAAAATTCGCATGATCTTATTTTTTTTAATGGGTAAGGGGAATTGAACTCACGACCACTCTTGCAAAGCAGGCACTTATGCCGCTGAGCTAAATCCCTAGCCCTGCATGATCCTATTCTTACAGTCTAAAATTCCTTCATAGTGCCCTCATGCAATATTTAGAACTGCTTACTATATTTGTCATAATTTTAATGAAAAATTGTATATAACTCCCCAAGTAAGTAGACATAAAATGATATTATCAAGATTAATTTTAGCCTAGCAAATCGGTGCATGCCTGTAATCCCAGCACTCAGGTGGCTGAGGTAGAAGGATTACAAGTTCGCGGCCAGTCTGGGCTCCATAATGAGTTTAAGGCTGGCCTAAACTACATAGTGAGACTCTGTCTCAACAAAAGAAAAAAATGATTAGTGTTAATAATTAGTTGTGACTATTTCTGCTGTGTCAAGGAACATTTTACTCAAGTGACAGCATTGAAAACTTCATGAATGCTACCAAGATTGTGATGCTGGGTTATTGGCATGAAATCCAGAGCCAGAGTTAAGAAATTGTCCCAAATGCATGAAAGCCTTGGGCAGAGGGCTGGCAATGTATGAAAGAAAATTTTATTGTTAAACAAACAATCTAAAAACTGATGGATCCATACTATCAGCTCTCTCCCTCCACCAAAATATAAAACCACTCCATTGGCTTTGATCAGTAGAGCTTATATAGTAAATGAAAGACTGCCATCTATCAGTCAAAGGAAAGATCATGAGGATCTGCCTTGTCACTTGCCCCAGGTAACATCATTCTCCTCCTGAATGCAGAATGTATTACCTGAATGCAGAATTCATTACCATTCAAATTTTATTAGATTGGTGATTCTCAATCTTTAATGTACATATGCGTTAGCTGGAGAGCCTGCTAAGACACAGATGCCTTAGCTGTACCCTCAGATATTTTGACTCATGGGGTCTGGATTAGACCTAACAATCTATACTTTGGAAACACTCATATTTTAAGGAAGAAGTGTTGTACTTGGGCTCCAGATTTCAGTCCATGGTCAGCTGTCTCCAAGACAGAAATGGCAGGGTAGAAGAGAATGACTGGAGCAAAGTTGTTCAATCCATAGCAAACAGGAAACAGAGAAAGAAGAGGAGCCAGTGACAAGAATGCATCCTTCCAGGTTCACCTGCCAATAACCCACGTCTTACCAGTGCACCAGCCATGAACTCATCAATGGATCAATTCACTCAATTCACCCTTGCCCCAGTCACCTTCCAAACACAGGAGACTTTGAGGAGACTCTTTGCATCTAAACCATATGTTATGGCTTGTGCTTGGATGTCCCACCCAAAGCCTCAGGCACTCATGAGGGGCAGGCCTTTTAAAGACGGCTGAGTCTGGCATTTGTGATTGGTTCATCGTCTAGCACTGGGATTGGCAGAGTGAGTGCTACATCCACCCAGGGGAGGATAGCTGGCCTAAAATATAAGGGAGGGAAGGGAGCATGCTAGCTCCTCTTTCTCTGGTTGCCATTGGTACCTGCCACTTCCATCAATGACTGCCCCTGTGCCATACCACCCTGCCTTAGAGCCAGGACTTAAATCTCCACAAACTGTGAACTAAATAAACCTTTCCTACTATCATTTTAGGTATCAAGTATTTTGTCCCAGTAATGAGAGAAAAGGAACTAAAACAGAATTTGGTACCAGGAGTGGGGCCATTGCTGTGACTGTACCTGACCACATGGTTCAAGTGCATTTGGAAATGACTTGTGGGAAGAGTTTGGAAAAGTTTAGAGATGTTCCCTGAAACAGTAGCCCTGGAATGGCTTAGGCTGTTCTGTATGGGAAATTCTAGTCAGAGCTCAGAAGACTAGAAAATCAGTAAAGATCAGGCTTAGGAGATTTCCATTGGGAAAAAGAACTGCATTGGTTCTGGACTCTAAATGATGTGTGTTACAGCTTGGCAGAAAGTTTGTCTGCATTTTGCTCACATCCAGAGACTTTGCTCTGAGGAGAAAGCCACAGAGTGCCATGTTCCAAAATGACAGTAGCAGCCATATATGGTTTCAAAATGGTGTTGGCTACACCAGCTTCTAGAACAGGGAAACATAAAAAAATTTGTTCCTCACAATCAATTTCAGAGTGTTCAGCAATTCTGGCACTTAAGCTCTATGGCCAAGAGAGACTAAAGCCTGGCTACTGCTCCATCTGGCAGTGGACCTTGGCAACATCCTTGGTTTTAGGTGTAAGACAAATGCAAGAGTTCTAAGGTTAAAAAGGCTTCTACCCCAATTTCAGAAGGCATATGAGACTAGGAAGTGTGTCCCTGAGTGGGCAATATGTGAAGCTGTGAGTGGCAAGCCAAAAGTGCAGTGAAAACTCCAGAAGTTTGGAAAGGCTAAGAGTGTGGATCATCTAAGAAAACCTGCAAGGAGGGAGCAAAGCCAGCCCAAGAGAGAAGCCATATGAGCTACAAATACAGAAGTGCCATGTGGGTGGGGTTACACAAGCCTTTTGGAGCTCACAAATTACCATAAAATGCTTCAGATATTGCATGGAATTATAGGACTTAATGTTTGCCCTGCTGGAGTTTGGACTTGTTTTAGTTCCAATGTCTGTATCCTCCTGTTTGTACATTTTGGAATGGTAATGTTTGTCTTGTGCCATTGAATGTTGGAAGTGTTCAACTTTTCATTTGTACAAGGCTCACAGCTAAAAGTTTGCTGTATATCTCAGAGGAGACTTGGGACTTGGACTTTCCAGCAATACTAAAACTGTTAGGGCTTTGACAACTCTTGGAGATGGACTAAATGTCTTTTGTATGATATGCATTTATCTTTGGGGGACCAAGGATGAAATGTAATAGTTTGAGTTTAAATGTTCCCCCAGAACCTCATGCAGTCATGGGGGAGAGGGGATTAGGTCTTTGGAAGGCAGCTGAGTTTAGCATTTGTTATTGGTTCATTGTTTAGCACTAGGATTGGCAGTATGCATGTTATACCCTCCCAGGGGTGGGTAGCTGGCATAAAATATAAGGAAGGGAAGGAGGCATTCTCTCCCCTTTTTGCTCTTGTTGATTTTGGTACCTGTCACCACCATGAACAGCTGCCCCTGTGCCATGCCACTCCACCTTGGGGCCAGCTAATTATGGACTGAAACTTCCACAAACCATGAGCTAAATATACTTTTCCTTCCTTAATTTTGGGTTTTGGGTATTTTGTCCCAGAAATGAGAGAAAAGTAAGACACCATAACACACTTTATTGGATGTGGATACTCCACCTACTACCCTTTGAAAAGCACAACTAAAGTCTCCTTTTCTTCATAGATTCTCTTATATAAATTTTAACCACTTTAGAACACATAAATTCAACAAATAAGAACATGCTTTAGAAACTTAGGCAGGATTAAATTTGAAACTTACATGTCTATATAGTCTAGTTAACCTGTGGCACATTCTGTGGCTTTTAATATTGAAGATTTGGCCCCTTTACTGTTGTAATTGTTGTTATCTTTATCTTCTGTCTCAGTGACCCTCCCCAGCCTAGAAACACATGAAAAGTTTCTAGTATGCATCTTACATGTGGCAGAGGCATCTTACCTGCAGGTAGTTGTGTAGTGTCATGCTGGATTCACAGCCTAATAATCACAACAGATACTGGCTGTTCTTTTTCTTTCTGTAGCTTTAGAACTATCACTATTTTTTCTCTCACTCTTTCTTTCTCTTTCCTCTTATTTTTTTTTCTTCCTTTCTAATTCTAATTCTGGTGTCTGTTGGTAAGATGTTAACTTCTCTCATCATCACCAAAGTATCATAAAATCTACATATGTGGCCTATTAGATTCAACTTGGAAGTTTTGTTTCTGGAGTTTTTTTTCAAGAGTTTGTAGTCTACACTAGGTTCATAGAATTACTGTCATCTTATTGACCCAAATTTTTGAAGATTGGTCCATGTGAATGTTCTCCGTCTTCTGCTCCTATCTGATCTTCCTGGCAGTCCCTTGAAAAGAAAACTGTCCTAACTGCTGTGGCTATAGTTCACAGACATTCTGTCTGCGTGTATTTTTAAGCATGGTATTTATAATGCTGGCTTTTAGTTCAATTTGCATACTATGAAACTGGTCTGTTTTATATATACCAAAACCAGTTTTCACTTCATTTTTGCATTAGTACATTTATTTTTCCATTTGTATATGGATTAATGTGCCAGGATATTGAGCAATTTAGCTAATTAAAAGATCTAACCTCATCCTGGGTTATTAATTTATGCAAGAAAATGGAAGAGAGCTGTGATATAAATAGAAAAGCATTTTAGATGCCCTTTTGGTCTCTTCATTGACATCAGCATGTAACTGTGAAGTTTTAATTTGTCAGGACTGCCTGGCACAATGAACATTACACAGATGCTACTAAAATAATGCCAGCTTCGAAAGTTGGAGTCCAACTACAGGACTAGTTGAGACTAATCAACCCATGTTCTATTACCCTATTTCCTGTCAAACTAAGCATACACTAGGAAAAACAGTTAATGAGGCTTGAAGTACAGTGGGCTTGTAACTCAGTTCTTGTTGTATGGTACATAACTGCTCAGAAGAAAACCCATGTCCTGACCTTATGTCCTGACCCCAAGAAACTCATTACCAATTTAAAATCAACAACAAAAGTTTCTTATAATTTCATGAACATTATTGACACTCATTTATTCATTCTTTCATTTTTATTCTTGATTTTTAAATATATATTCATTTTTAAGCTTTATTGAGATATAACTGGTATACAAAAAATTTCATATTTTTAAAATTAGTTTTAGATATACAGAATGATGACATTTATCATAGAGAATTTGTACATGTATGTGACTTAGTTGTTTTTTTTCCATTCCCCTACCCTGCCCTGAACCCTTTTTCCCCTCCCTATTTACAAAAGCTTTGTTTTCATTTTTTCCTTCTTTTCTTATTTTTCTTTTTCCTTCCCTCCTTTCCCCTTTCCCCTGCCTAGTTCCCCTTCCCATTTTGTTTGCATATGTGTATGCATGTGTGTGTGACAGTGTACAGGGATGTGTGTGTGTTCAGTACCATGAAATCTTTCTTCTTAATTTATTTCGGCATACATAAAACCATATTATTAACTACAAGCACTGTGTTAGATAAATGAGCCCTAGGACTTACTCACCCTGCATAGATGAAACTTTTTAATCATTAAGCAAAGCAGTCACAAGAGAAAATACTTCTTTTTCTTTTCTTTTCTTTTTTTCTATTCTTTTCTTTTCTTCTCTAAGAATTTCAAAATGCTGAATTTGTATTATTTTCTGTATGCAGCTAAAGTCTACCATATGGTAACTAAGACACATATGCAGTAATACAAAGGAGTCCTTCGAGATATCTTTCCCAAAGATCAAAGCCAATTGACAGAGAAATGTTGATATAAATAAGTAAAGGATATTTTTATATAGGATGATACAGTAAGTGAAATAATTATTGAACAAAAAAGTCATGAAGTTGAGTAAGTTTAAACAAAATATATCAAGCTCATTGTGATAAAATATAATAGAAACTTTAAGGCAAAGGGTATAATTACTCAATCTAGCTCTTTTGTTCAAAATTTCCCTGGTCAGCCATTCATGGACCAGAGATAGAGAGAAGAAGGCCTTGCCAAGAACAAAGCCCAGTCTGGGAGCCAGCGCCATGTGCAGGTTGCCACTGGACAAGAACAGACATGCCCCAGCCCCTTCTGGCACAGGGGCTGGCCAACAAGAAGTATCAGTGCCACTCCTGCTCCTCTGCCACAAGTGACAGGCTTATCCAGAGAAACACAGGCTGTGATGACAGCTATGGAGGTGAAATGAAGTTAGATGCCTGGGATGCTCTGGTGTCTCACTAACACTGCAGGTCTAGGGCCAGCAGTCCAATCATGGGCCCAGAGGATAGCAGTATGAAGTGTGGCATCTAGGGGGGAATCGTCTTCGGAGGGTTGCAGCCATTGTTGATTTCTTGTGGTCTTGTTATAAAGTCCAATATCATTTCCACTGTTTTTCTGGGTTGGGTTTTATTCTTGTTTGTTTTGCTTAATGATGTCAAATCTGATGGTAGGAGCAGTTATTTCAAAGATAGTAAGAAATACTATCGTATCAATTTTGGATTTACTATTGGTTTATTTTGAAGTCCTTTATTGCATTCATTGTTTTGTTTTTATTGTTTTTATTCTGTTCTGTTTGATTTTTACTGTGTCTGAAGGTATCTGCAGCTATTTTGAAAACATCAAGAGGCATTATGGTAACTATTGTTGATTTTGTAATGTTTTGAACTCCTGTATCTCTTACGCTGGTTTGTTTTGATTGGTTTTATTCTGTTTTATCCACTTCAAAACAAACAAAAAAGAGAGATTCCTGAGCAATACAACTGAAAAGAACTAAACTTTAAATCAAGAAATTTTGTTTAGATGTGATAATACTACAATTATATTTTTGAGTTTTATTTTCTTATTTTATTAAGGTATAAGTGATAACTGAGTTACATGTATATTAAGGGTGATGATTTGATGACTTGATAAATATCAACATTGTGAAATAATCACTATCATGCTATCATATACATCTCCTCACAGTTGCCATTTTCTTTCTTTTTATTTTTTTCTCTCCTTTTTGGCAAAACCACTTAAAGTTCAAGCATACAATAAAGTATCACCAGTCATAGTCACATCGCTCTGTATAGGGCCTCTCGAACTGAGTCCTCTTGTGAAACTGAAGATGTGTACACGTGGACTGACATTTTCCTACCCTTCCACCCACAAGACAAAGATTCCAACGATTTATTTAACAGACGTGATTCAGGTTCCCACAAAGCAGTTGAAAGGAAACTCACTTTTCAGGGCAAACACAGTTGGGTCCAAGAGAGAAAACTGAAGAGTTTCAGCACCAGGTGGAGAACTTGCACAAAACCCCAAGTGTGACGAGGCCTGTGATACCCACCCATGTGCTCGGTTCCTCGCAGCAGTCCCCCTCACTACTGAGCCCTGGTGAGTTCAGTTCCTAGGAACACCTTGCTGGCCTCATGTGAACCTGCTCTTCAAGGGCGGGTTGATCTGTGACTCCTCTCTGTGTGCTGCCTTCACACTTTTATTAACCTCGCGTCACCCCAGCCTTCCCTGGACAGCGTTAGCGCCTTCTCCTCGGGTTTGTAGCACATGCTCCTGAATAGCAGCCACACTTTTTGTAACACACAGCTTATGTTTGCCGCTCTGCCTCTCACAAGACACTGCTGTGCCCCGGCGATGTCTCTGGTGCTCCACGGGCATTCACTAACGTGCCCCAGATTGTACTGTCCCTACCCGAAATGCTGTCCACCCCCGGCGGCTGTGAAGCTTCTGTGTCTGCCCCGGTTCCACGGCCTCTACATCTACCTAAAGTACCACTGGGTGACTCTGCAGTGAGGAATAATAACAGGTAGCCCTCTTGTGGAAGAGCCTACAATTAACCAGCTCCTGTGTTTGTGAAATGAGGCGAGCCCTCCTGAGCAGACCTACGGGGCTCGGGCCCCATCCCAGGGCTGTCCCAACTCCCTGCTGAGCAGGGCCATCTCAGGGGCCGCCAGCACGCTGCCCATGAGGCCTGTGTCTATGAGCATGGGCAGGTTCCGGCTTTACACAAACAGAATGTTTGGAACTCAACACAAGCCTCCGCGCCTTGATGAGGAGGCCGCGTGGCCGCGAGGCCGGTGGCAGATCTTGGTGGTGGGTCGCTCTCTGTGTCTGCAGTGTGCGCTGCTAGTCTGCAATCCGCAGAGCGCCCCGTGTTCTTAAACCCAGGTGCAACAAATCATTTGAAATTAAAATGAAGCCCAGTAGAAAGCCCCAACCCCTGGCCAAACTGTCCCTAGACTACCTCAGAAACTGGTTCCAGAGCCCCACTGCTGGCTCCTCACTTTCAGTCAGGTAACTCTTAATATAATGTAATTCAAGAAACAATTGGGTTTTATTTGGGTTTTTTGTTTGTTTGTTTGTTTGTTTTGCATGAGGGCTTATAGTTCTCTTTTCTTTTTGGACTATCTGATCGTTTTACGCCACGGGGAGAGAGGAAACAATGGTTAGAAATAATTAAATTTTAGGTCAAGCATTCAGACCATGGTTCAGTGCAAAAAGAAAAATCATTTTTCCTTTTTGGCAATAAATGAATCCAAAGTCTGGCACATGAGTCATTGTCTCCTAGGAGACCCCAGTGTACATCATTGCCATGGAGACCAGCTCCTCAGCCTTCTCTGCTTGAAATGATTAGCGTGGGTCATCAGTTAAGGTCTGTTTGGAGAGGAAAGAAAGCCTATAAATACACTGCCAAGCCTCGAGAGCCAGAACAGGCACCCCGTGCTCCAGGGTGGGGTCGGGGTGCAGTAAGCTGTGGGTGGGAAATCCTTCTATCTCCTCTTCCACCAGAGAGCAGAGCTCAGCACTACGGGGACAGCAGGTGACAGAGGTTCCTCACAGCCAAAGCCAGGCAGGGAAAGGCACAGGAAGCCACCATCAGACCTCTCTCTGTGCCCACCTCTGCTCTGTGTCCCTGGACATTTCCAAAGCGTGGGGAGGGGCCCACCTGTGCCCAAGACACACTCACTCCAGTGTGGACTGCAAGAAAACAGCACACAAAGCTGCTCTTCCTTTAGATTTTCTGACACTCATTTTTTACAAAATAACAACAAAAGTCACCATCAGAACAATCCAGATAATCACACTGACTGTGTCAACTTCTTACCAAATTCTGTCTTTTTCAGAAAAAGTGACACATGGCAGGGTGTGGGAGATGTTAGCTCAAGGCTCTGGGGAGACTGCCAAATGGGGCTAACTCCACCCCTCCTTCCAGCCAGGCCTGCAGGCAGTGGGAGACGGAGAACTACCAAGGAAATTCTGCACAGGCCTCTCCTAGGGGGAGCAGGGTTGCAGGTGCTGGCGCTGCTGAATGTTGAGCTCCTCCCAGGGGCAGTGGGGCAGGAGGCAGAAAGAATGGAAAGAAAGGGCTGACGAATGTCAGGATGTGGGTTATTCTGTGGCAGGCAGAGACACAAAATCACCTCTAGATCTGACATAATTGACCTTGTTTCATAGACAATAGCAAGAACTGTGTTTTGTGATACCCCATTTTTTATTTCTGAGAGTTGGATGCTGATGATGCTTAATTATCACACATCCAGCCCTTTTATACATTGGCTAAAGGAAGACAGCACCAATTCTGCTTGTCCTGAATTCCTGAGATGTGAGGTGATGCTCTGAAGTCACCTCTTCTGTAAACCTCTCCTGATTATCACAGTCGTAGAACACCACCGTCACTCACACAGATCCGGTGTCTCACTGGTTACCTGTGAATGTCACCACTTTCCCAACTGGCTTGGCTCACGATGGGAAGTGCATGGGTGTGGCTTGTTCTGTGTGCTCTTCCCTCCGGTCTTCTTGTCACTCATGACCCAAGCACCAGGTGTTGCATGGACCTACTGGGCTTGTGGGACGGAGGTGAGAACATCAATGAACCAAGGACCTGAGGGAACTGGGGCAGCTGCCTGGGCTCCAGCGAGGATGTCCCACCCTCTGGGGAGACACTGCAGGCATGGGGGCCTGTTGCAAGTGGATATCCAGAAAATGCTACTCTTGCAAAGAGAGAAGGAAATACCCAAAGCAGCCAGTCTAACAGAAAATCAGTGGGAATTTGGGGAGGTGGAGGAAGGCAGATGTTTTAGAAGATGGCACAGGTTGGTGGCAAAGGTCAGTGAGTGTGCATGTGG